>MU280939.1:0-59014 GCA_022385605.1 Xylariaceae sp. FL0594
CGCCGCCCCCCCCCCGCCCCCCCCCCCCCCCCCCCCCCCCCCCCCCGCCCCCCCCCCCCCCCCCCCCCCCCCCCCCCCCCCCCCCCCCCCCCCCCCTGATCTTTTGCGTGGGCTGGTAACGAACGACCTGGACCAGAAAGAAGACATCGAACTGCCGGCGTTGTCGAAATTACCGCGAGAGAAAGGACACCATCGCCACGACTACCCGCCACAAGGGCCGCCAGTTCACCAGCATTGCACGACGACGCTACTCCGCGGCGACAGCGACCTCTTCATCCGCAGAGTAAGGGGTCGGCCAAGGCTTGGCTTCTTAACATGCTACTCCCGCGTGCGTTCCTCACTTGGATGATAAATGCCGAAATCTGGGTTGAACAAGGTGAGTGCGGAATAGAGGGGGCCTGTGACTATCGATCCATTTAAAATAAGCAGATCAACAGAAACCGAGAGACATATTATAGTCGCTTACTTAAAGGGCAGCAAAAATGAGTCTCAAACCCTCAAAACGATGTAAAACCGATACGAATACCAAGTAAAAACGGAAAAAGTAAAACAAGAAAAAAAGAAGAAGAAAAAAAACGTACAACGCCAGGGATTCGCTGGTCGTTGACCGACCTAACTAGACTACTAGTCTGGCGGTATGTAGGTTAGCTATGGGGGAGCGGACGGGAGGGACCCCGGGTTCACTATAAGTACATCCTATGGTCGTACGTGGATTGTTTTGTAAACAATAATGGCATCTACTTATATGTTGCAGTCTTTTCCTTGGTGTTGTGAGAGAGGTTGGATGACATGACACAGTGCTGACGGAAGCATATTGCATACTTACATACGGCCTGTGTTAGAACTCGGAGAGACCAACTTCGGATTTATCGCGTTCGGATCCGAGCTCGGATGTTACCGAAGAATGTGACATCAAACATGACACAGTTATGTTGGAGACTGAGCTGGTATGATTATCTCTTTGTGTTCTGCTGGCCAAACTGTACAGCCTTCGGCAGCTGCGGAATACCTGGCCGACTGACGGTTTAACAAAAACAAAACTTCGTATAATGATCGAACGGTCCGAGCCGCTCGGGTCATGCATGAGCTTGATATCGCATGCAGCTCTGCAAGGGATATATGTGAAAATCTCCGATGAGGGAAGAAAAGATCTCGAATTCAATTTTTGATCGAGTCTCTGCTATAACAATTGACATCCTCCCCGTAAGAAGGAACGAGTTCTGCTGCACTTTCGTGGAGGTACTCAAAAACTCAATTGAGAGAGGTTACCAGAGAGACCAATCTGATAGACCCGACCCCTAACCTCAACCAAACTCACAATGTCTCCCTCTCCCTTCCCGCAAATCCTCCTCACCTTGACCACTCTCCGCGAAGCCGCCCTCCACCGCCCTTACATCCTCACAACCCTCACAGCCAGCGTGCTCGGTCTCGCGACCTACCTCACACGCAGCTACCGGGGCTGGCTCGCCCTCGGCCGGGGCGGGCTCCCCCACAACGTCTTCGGGTACTTTATCAATGTATCCCTGCACCTTCTCGCACGTACCGACCTACGGTCTCCTGCCCCGTATGCGCTGGAGGGGTTAGAAGAGACCTACGGGCACCACGCATTCCTATCCTTCTTCAACAGCAAAACCTCACCACCACTACCACCAAACCGCACCCCCCCTCGCCCCACCGTCCCATCCTACATCGCGCCCCAGCGGCAGACCAGCGCGCGCGCTCGTCCGGAAATGATAGCGCGGATGCAAGCCTTTTTGGAATCTCTCGTAGCAGCTAACCCGGACCTCCTCTCCATCCGGCCCTCCGGTCTCGAGGGCCCGCTCTACAACGCCGTCTGGCTCAAAAACACACATTCATCCTCATCCTCAAAATCATCAACGACACGACCCAAAGCCATCGACACCACCAAAGGCGAGATCATCCACGTGCATAGCGAAGGCAGCTCGCACATGGTCCTCAGCCTCGCCGACGCCACGACCGCCATCCAGTCCTTTTGGGCCGAGCGCCACGCCCTCAGCGGCGGCGCGCTGCTCGCCGGCAGACCGCTGCTGCCCTGGGGCTACGTCCTCGTCTACGCCCCCAGGGACGAGGGCGAGTTCGAGGTCTGGAAGGGTTTTGTCGCGGCCTCGGCGAGGTTCATGACCACTGCTGCTGCTGCTGCTGGTGCGGGTGCGGGTGCGGGCGGGTCGAGAGAAGTGGTGATTCCGGCATGACTAAAATAAGACCGGGCACCCCGTAAATGCGCGCAAGATGTGAGGAGTGATAAACGGCAAAGAGGCGAAGTGGGGTACTGAAGCGGTACGTGAAAACAGCCTTGGGCCGCATTGTCTGAACAACCCAAGGGGGCAAAGGTTACTACTTATACATGATTGGGACGTCGAGTGCTGTCCTGGCTTGCTATCGTAACAGTTCCATCTACTCCTGTTTCCTTAACCTTGCTTCATCCCTCGACCTTGGTAATGAATACATCGTTATAGTTATCTCCTGACCCGACGCGAACTTCGCTCTTCGTCTCCTTCCACTTAGTATGCCTCTAACCATGTGATATCACTCCTAAAGAGGATAACTTTCGCTCATACTGAGACGTCAATGGTCTGTTAGCCGCGTCTTATTTTATCTGGGGCATCCGGTATTACTTCCATACCGGACATGTATAGACAGGGGATTCGAGCCAATAGAAGCTAACTATTGAACTTCCCGCTCTTGGCTGTATAACCGGCTTTCTCAGGTCGCTGTCTCGTGGAAGCGGCCCAGCTCTGTATTCTGCCCCGGTATTTAGTCAACTAAGCTCAGAATCTTAGTTGACGTGCTTGGCGGTAGCTAGAGAGAGAGATTGTACCGTGAAATACACCACCTCTTCATCGTTACGAGCCCATGGCATTTCTTCGTCTTCGGACCGGACGTAGCTTCGACTGTATACCGTGACATAGATTATTCTTTCGCCACCAGGCCCATCGATGTAAAAATATCGGCGACGACTGCTTTCAAGCGACAGGGAAATCTCTCTTCGTACATATTCACTGCGATTCACACGTATCGGACTCGTAAAATAGAATTTGAACATAGTGAGACTGTCGAAGCAAAAAGATAGCGCCGTCAATTGACGCAAGAGTTCACCCCTCCTTCCACCAAATACGACCCAGCAAAGGGGTCGATACTCGCTGGTTGCGGCAAGTCTTGCTGTAAATTGATCTTCGTTTAGGTTTAGATAGGGAGCCGGGAGCCGGGGAGACCAAAACGCATTAAAGCACAACGATTCGTCCCACAGGTTGGAGGCCCTGGTTGCTAGACTCACCATTTTGTAGCCCTGTCACGATTCGTAACTGATGTGCGGCGAGAGAGACGGGGGGCGGGATATGGAGACTTACATCGAAGCCGGCTCTGATCGCTGTGATTGTGGTAGAAGTCCGTAGTCGACGTGTCGTGGTCGCTTCCTCCATGTTCCCGAACCAGTCCGTTTTTAACCCGTCATCTTGTATGCATCGGACGGCACGGATTCCTCTTGGCCAGACAGCCAACTTGAGGCCTGTCAGGCGCTTGATAGGAACGACCTTGGGGATCCTTGACCTGTATCCAAGTTGGATGTCTGGCTTTTTGCGATGGACTAGCCTCATGCCGGCAAGATATTGAAAGTAGCCGAGGCTGGTGAAGAAGAAGACAATGTGGGTTAGATCATCAGGGTCGATAGTTGCCTGCTGCTCACGGAGACAGACGCAGCTTTCTCCGTAGCGGCCGCTGGAGATGGTTTGTGGTGGAGATACTAAACGACCGGCGACTGTCCGCCATGCAAGGTCAGAGTTTGCGTCCACCGTGACATCGTCTGAGTCTTCCTATTGAAGATCTAGAATCTCTGCGACTGCCTGGGCCAGCTTCCAGACTCTTCGTCGATTGATTGCCCCTGGGTGAAGATACCTTTTGCTTGAGGCCCTATGCAGCGCTCTCATTTCATCTGTGTTGAAACGAGACCCTCTCGCCTCGAAAAGGTAACTTCGGTCGCCACCTGGCTTGAACCGGGACGACCAGAAGTGCCTGTCATAGTAAAGGGCAGTAAATGCACCGGACACTAGCCGCATTGTCAGAGCATCGTGCATCGGCATCAGCGACGCGAGCATGAGAACGAGTTCGTTGGGTAGTCTGGAGAACCTGTCATGCGTGCGGCGTTGTACAGGGAGCAGATGAAGACATTGAAGCGACCACAGTCCCGACCACTGTCTTGCTGTGGCGAGAATATCGTCTATCGGGATTTCCCAAGGGTCGTGGCGCTCTGTGGATTTACCATCCAATAGGAAGAAATCGGGTAGGAGGTCGAAATAGTGAGGCTCAAGCCAACGAGCCATGGAGTCGTCGCGTTTTACGAGCAGACCGCCGTAATAGTGTTCCCAGTCAAGTAGCTGAATACGTTCCGACAGAGCGGGAAGTGAGCGGCAGACTAGCAACAACCTCTCTAGAGGGACCGGCTTTGCGGTGGAATAGACCCGCTGCAGGATATTCCAGCAGGCGTCATGGAAGAGGTACGGGCCCGTGTCGGGAAAGAACGGCTCGGTAACGAATGGATCGACCCGCTGGGACGACGGGTAGTACAACGGGTACTCCCATATGGACGATATCTGGACTGCCTGATCCCTGGTGTATACTGCAGTGAGTGAGTGAATTAGTTCTACGTTCACCGGAGTAGGTGGTGGCCACTGAGGACTCTGGAGGGGACCCTCGCTTACAATCGCGGCGGCTGCTCACCCCTGGACCAACACCACTCAGCCAGCCGCATTCGACTCCGCATAGAGTACAGTGTTGGAGTGGAGAATCGATCCGAAATGTGTGTATAATATCACAAATATAACGACGGTTGACAATTCTTGAGGATCAAGTAACGGAGACCCTACATACGTATATATGGGCATGGGGAGACAAGTTACAACTCGGAGGTTGTCGAGGTTCCAGTGCGGTACAACGATTTTTGCATATTTCGTATCCGCTGTTCTCGATTGAGGTCAAAACCGTCTTGGAAAGTGCAATCCATACTACTACAGGAACTACTTGGTGGGATATATGATGAAGAGGGGAGGAAGGAACGTGATGAACAAACATCGTAGGGCAGTCAACACCTATCCAGATTACCCAAGGCCGGCACCTGCAGCTGGAGGAATACTGTGGATTCAACAGCTTGAAGTTACATGTATACATAGAGGTAAGATAGTATATTTTTACCTGGTCGGAAACTCTAACTGTGTTTTTGTCTACTCTCCCTCCCTTCCATGCCTCTTTTGAGAGAAAGAACCTGGAACCTGCAAACTGCAGCTGCATCAACATGTCCTTACGGTTAGTACAGGTCACCCTGTAGGGTTAGTACGTTAGGTGGACTTTACCTAAGCAAGAGGCAGGTGGTCTAGGCTTTCTAGGTGGCGTTTCCACAGCTGAGCATCTTCTGTACAAGTACAGCAAGACTGGTGATCCCTGTTACTGTGCATAATCAGGTGCCATCACTGTATGGTGTCACAAGTAGCGGAATTTTCTCGACAACATCCGTTTTCTCATTCCCAAGAACGATAACGACCTAGGTTAACCTAAACCTAACAGCCCCGACCTACGGTCCAAACATTTGATGGATCCAGACGTCCTGCGACTACCATAACAACCATGAGCCAGGAGTATTTTCCGCCCTCATCAAAGGGCAAGTCCATCGCCCGAGATGACCGCAGCGACGACGACAGCAGCTACACCAACACAGTGGATGATGCGCCACGCGAGGCTTCTGGACGGGGACCGGTAAATCGGACAGGACGGCCTGGTTATGCTACCGTAGGTAGTGGCTCAACATCCTATCATGCAACGAGATTGCAATCCCTCCTCGACAACGATTCGGGATATGGTGGAAGCAGCATTGCCGGCGACGAATTTGGCCCATCCAAACTGCCTCTGGGCTCTCCTCGAACCGACCCCAGTCTCACCGGGGACATAGCGCTGCCGCCTACCTCGACCGGAAGTACTGGAGCCGACCAGCGGAATCAAGTCACTGCGATCTCGCAGTTATGGTACAATCAACAGCGAGTCGCCCTGGGTCGCTCCATCAACAGGGTCGTCGATCTTCTCCAAGGCCTTCAGGAGATCAACACTACTTGGCCTGCGCACTACCCCTCTGTCCAGCGCACTGACGTCAGTACGTCCGACCGGTCTGCCCCCGGCACAGGCTTACACCGCACATTCTCTGTGGCCACCGAACCAGTGCACCCAGCGCGCCCTTTCCGACGGGCCATGACCACCGTTTCCGACAATGACTCGGCCGAGTCCAGTAAGGCCGCCGAAAACAGGGCTGCGACGGAATCCCCGCGACTGATCACACCGCGGATCGCGCAGGAGTTTTCTGTTCTCAAGCTCGATCTAAAGCTCGGGGCACTGAACCAATCTGAGCTCGTCCACTCGCTGGAGAAGGGATCTGTTGCCTCGTTGCTGGACGGCAGGATACGCACAAGCATCAAGCACTTGGCATCACTACGAGAACGGATCGACGATACATCGAGCAAGGTCCTAGTTACCGGAGACTTGAACGCCGGCAAGTCGACCTTCTGCAATGCCCTGCTGCGACGCAAGGTGCTACCTGAAGACCAGCAGCCCTGTACAAGTATTTTCTGCGAAGTTCTGGACGCGCGAGAGAACGGGGGCTTGGAGGAGGTCCACGCAGTACACAAGAACGCCATCTATAACCGACACGACGAGTCGACCTATGACATATTTCCGTTTTCCAAGCTTGAGCAGATCGTGCTTGATAACTCGACCTACATGCAATGCAAGGTTTACGTGAGGGATGTTCGGTCCGTGGACGAGTCGCTGCTCAACAACGGCGTGGTAGATATTGCCCTGATCGATGCCCCTGGCCTTAACGCAGACACAACCAAGACTACCGCCATCTTTGCGCGACAGGAAGAAATTGACGTCGTCGTCTTCGTCGTATCTGCCGCCAATCATTTCACGCAGTCGGCCAAGGAGTTCATCTGGGCCGCCGCGGCGGAGAAGGCCTACATATTCATGGTTGTCAATGGTTTCGACATGATCCGCGATAAAGAACGGTGCCGGAGGATGATCCTGGAACAAGTCTATGGTCTGAGCCCCCACACGTTCAAGGAGTCGACGGAGCTGGTACATTTTGTCTCTAGCAATGCCATCCCGATGGCGCCGTCGTCGCCCGGCAGTCCTGGCGGAGGGGACGGAGGAGACGAGCCAGACGGTGACCCCAAAGGCAAGGAGAAGGAGAAGGTCGAAGACTTCAAGAAGCTGGAATATTCCCTGAGACACTTTGTTCTGGAAAAACGCGCACGGTCTAAG
This sequence comes from Xylariaceae sp. FL0594, assembly GCA_022385605.1. NCBI lineage: Eukaryota > Fungi > Ascomycota > Sordariomycetes > Xylariales > Xylariaceae > Xylariaceae sp. FL0594. The sequence continues at coordinate 7,318 of MU280939.1, forward strand.
CTCGCGCCGGCCAAGACTTACCTCATAAACATACTCAACGACGTCCACACCCTCGCCACCGTCAATGTCGACGTGGCGCGGTCAGAAATCGAGCGGGTAACCAAGGATCTCGAAGAGATTGAGCCCCAGCTTGAGGCCTTCAAGAAGACCAAGGCCGAAGTTGACGACAAGATCGACCAAGTCATCGAGGCCACCTACGGCGAGATTTATGATCACACAAGGACTACGCTCAACACGGCGATTTCCCATGCGGGTCAAAGCACTCTCGGCGTGCCATACCCCGGCTTGTTCGGCGTGTTTGATTTCGCCGAAGACCTCAAGAGTGCGATGCTGGACCAGATCTCGTCTGCCGTTACTGATTGCGAAGACCATGCTCGTTCCAAGACGGTTGGTGGGGTCAACGCTATCAAGCAACTGGGCATCCTTCACCTTGGCAATGAATTCCACGACCTGAGTTTCCGCCCCGATGCAATGTTCCGACGGCGGCGGGATGCTCTGGCTAAGGAGATCGACCTGCCCACGGAGCTGGGAGATCTCGTCGACTGGTCCACTCTCATGCAACGCCAGGAGAAGGTGGCCAGCACGGGCATGGCCCTGACTTTGGCGAGCGCTCTGGGCGGGCGGATGATTGGCGGCTTCGGCTGGTTTGATCACGCATTGAGTACGGCAAAGTTTATCGGAAATGAAAATCTCAGAAAATTGATTCTCCCGGCGGTTGTCCTTGCAGGTTAAGACCCCTCCACCCCTCCCCTCCTCCGGAAGCAAATTGACATGTCGGATGTTGGCTGACTTTGTATATTGTAGCTGTGTCTGCGGCAATCTATGTTTTCCAGCAGATTCCACGCTCGCTGCCTCGCCGCTTGTCGGCCAAACTGTCGGCCCAGCTGGATTCGATGGACTATGTACACGCAAACAGCACGCGCATAGCCAACTCCGCGCGCAAGGTGCTGCGGTTCCCGGCCGACAACCTGCGCGTCTGCTTGGCGCGTTCGGCTGAGCAGCTCGGCGCACGTAGAGACGAGACCCTGAAGACACGCGCGGAGAGCGAGGTCGCCTTCAAGTACTTCAGCAACCTTGTCCGCAACAGCGCGCACCAGCGGACGATCGTGGCAGACGTGGACCTTGACGCCCATCCCCAAGGAGCCATGGCGTAAAGACGATATGGGAACGATTGATTATTGAAATGAGGCATGCAGACAAACATTGGGCGGTGTTCTTTGTACAAAAAATTGACGTTATGATCCGTATAATACCATTTCTTTCCACTTTTATTTTCCTCATCATTATCTTCTTCTTCTTCTCTCCCTGTCACTTTCCTCTGTCGATGGTAGAAGGCGTTGTTGCTCTCCCTTTCCCAAGAAGAGATAATATCAAAATCGTTTTTTTTTTCTAATTACTTGTTCACTTGAATATCATGATTCTCCAGTTTCCTCTCAGAGTTATAACATGATAAATCTAAGCACCTTACTACCTACTAATCCAGGTATACTCTTTTAACCTAAATCAGATTTGCTGAATGGCTGTCTGCAGATGTATGCAAAGTACAGCACGCGATGGCAGGTGTCCTCTACCTACCTACATGTAGGGAGGGAGGTAGGTAGTATGAGCTGTTATGAAGACATGTGAGAGTAGGTACTAGGTACGATTGCAAGTTGAGACAAATTGAAGGTACTGCATTTTATGGATATAGACAAGGTCTTAATTTCTTAATCACATCGTTACAAGTTTCACCTTCTTGGGGAACTGCAGCACATCTTACAAGGGAAGTTGCAACGCACAATTTCGAGCAGAATGGACGAGGTCAAGAGGCAGTGGCACCCTATACCAAGTTCAGACAGTTTATCGACTGCATTTCTGACACTGTTTGCGAACAACATTTGGAAGTTTGCCTCCATGAACCAAAAAAGTTCCACGCCACCCCCGCAAACCCGAAACCGCGCGATCCGATCGTATGTTGCTGACCCGCTCTTCCCCGCTGTGTCCGCTCGCGGGATGGGTTACGTAAGTGCATCTTCTACTGCTGTGCGCACAAGGATTGTATAACGACGCCTTAAGTCCGTCAAATCGCTGTTCTTGAGCTTGCTGTTAACTTTGCAAGGTATATTGAACTTGGCTTTGGCAAAGAAAAGATCGTTTTTGTCCAGGCTGGGATACATTTTATAGTAAAGTAAACCGAGCTTGCAGTTGCTGACATCATGCAGATTACTGAGGTACTACCGTAGGTTAGGACCTAGAAAGGATAGACGATGCATAGGTCTGGTCCAGGTTACTGCATAGGAGTCCAATCCAATAGCGCCGACCTAGCCAACACTAGACCTCGGCAGCCGGTTCTGTGTGTAACCGGCTTTGAGAATGCCCCTCAGCCCGATTGTGTTTTATGCATTGTATCTCCAAACTTGCAGCTTTGGGCCGAGTTTAACAGGCCAAGAGACAGCTAAAGTACCGGATCGCAAGGCGAGTCTCACGTTTGTCCACTTAGGAACTTTGGCACATAAGGGGATAGCTTGACGCCGGACTCTGAGACCGCATCCTGGCCACTGGCATCTATCTATAATCCCGAATCATCCAACTATGGCACAAAAAGTGATGCGTGCCGTGGTATTGAAGGGCGTCAAAGAGGTGGCGGTAGAGAAAAGGCCGGTCCCTATCATCCAAGACCCCAAAGATATCATACTAAAGGTGCGGTACACGGCACTATGTGGAAGGTAAAGGTTCAGTCCCCAGTACACGTCTTGCCAAACTTGGCCATAGTATCTCTTCAAGATGATGTTATTCCCAAGCGACATTGGCCCAAATATGACCCACATGCTGACACTTTTACCGCGGGTCAGTGAACTGCACGTCTTCAGGGGCCACCAGGCATCCGCCACAGGATTCATCATGGGCCACGAGTTCACTGGCGTGGTGCACGAGGTAGGCTCCGACGTGACATCGGTCAAGCCCGGCGATGCGGTCGTGTGCCCCTTCACAGTGAGCTGCGGCGCGTGTTTCTACTGCAAGCGCGGCTTCTCGTCGCGATGCGAGAAGTGCCTGCTCTTCGGCTGTCCCTCGCTCGACGGCGGCCAAGCCGAGTACGTGCGTGTTCCGCTAGCAGACACAACGGTGGTGCAGGCGCCGGCGGGCATTACCGACGAGCTGAAGCTCTGTCTGATGGCGGATATCCTGCCCACGGGCTACTTCGCGGCCTCCAACGCGCTCGGCAAGATGGCCGGGAGGGAAGACGTCGTCGTGCTCATCGGCTGCGGACCCGTGGGTCTCTGCGCACTGGTCGCTGCGCTCGAGTATCAGCCAAAGGCCATACTCGCCGTGGACGGCATCCCCTCCCGTCTGGAAAGGGCGCGGGAACTCGGCGCCGAGCCCTGGAACTACCTGGACGCAGGAGTAGACAAGCTCGAGGCGCGTGTCAAGGAGCTGACGGACGGCCGGGGAGCCGATGTAGTGATAGAGGTCGTGGGTCACAGCTCCGCGCTCGAGACTGCCTTCAAGCTCCTCCGCCCCTGGGGTACCATTTCCAGCGTGGGCGTGCACAATGGCCCCATCCCGTGGAGTGGAAACCAGGCCTATGGAAAGAATCTGAGGATCCAGATGGGTCGGTGTCCTGTCAGGAGTAAGTTGCTACTAAACCTAACCTTAACTGTTTACCTTGTGGTTTTGATTTTGGAGTTGGAATTGCTAAATATTGATTTAACCTATAGGTATTTTCCCTGAAGCGCTTAAACTCCTTGAGAAGAAGCAGGATGTTTTTGAGTAAGTGGCGAGACAAGGTTGTTTGATGAAATATAGGTGCTGACTCTTTTCTTAGTTTCATGACTGAGAACGTCATGCCTCTCAGCCAGGCGGTTGAGGGTTACGAACTCTTCGATTCTGGGAAGGTCCAGAAAGTAATTTTTGATGCGGAAAAATGATAAGCGCCCTAGATTCACGGGTTCAAATACAGCTCGGGCGTCACGTAGACTTGCAGACCGAGATGCGGCTCCCCCTTCCTACCCATGCCGAGGAAACTCACAATCCTGGTTCTCTCTTCCAGTGATCGTTGTGTGTGGGTTGAGAAAGAAAAAAAAAAGAAAAGAGAGATGGTCAGTTTCAACCTACAAGATCTGGACTTCGCTGCTGGCTGTGCAGGGTATCGTTGAGGCGGTGAGGGCGTGAGATTTGTAACACTCCTTATTATTTTCGTGGTCTGTTGTTGGTTTTATGAGAAACGTGGACGAGTTGGCAGTCAACTGGCGACCAATGGAAAGGCTCGATGAACCTTAATGATATAATGTTTAAAAAAATGGTATGGGCCTGACACGACATGTGAGTCGACTCTCCTGGCATACCAGCGAGACTCAAACGAATGTTTCTCACATAATATATATATATATATATTCACTTATCCACCGACACATTATTCGTGACATGCCCAAACACCTCCTTCGCATGCGCCAGCTGGTCCTGCACCAGCGTCATACGCGCCGTCATGTCGGCGCCGAGGGGCAGGAACCTCTCTGACTCGTTGCCGGCGCCGAAGCCCTCGCCGACGACGAGCTGGTAGACGGCCTTCATGGCCTTGTCCTTGTCGCCGTTGGGCACGATCTTCTTGGCCCCGATGTAGTCCATGATCTGGCCCGCCACCGTGCCCTTGTACTCCTCGGGAAGGGGCGTCTTGCCGAAGACGAAGGCGTTGGGCATGTTGGTGTTGAAGGTGCCGAGCAGGACCGTGATGACCCGGATATTGAACGGGGCCACCTCCTTGGCGAGGACCTTGGTAAGGGCTTTTGTGTGTGGTTGTGTCAGATTTTAAAAGAAAAGGGAAAGAGGAAGGATAAGGATTAAGAAACTCACCATCAAGGCCCCCCTTGGCACCGGCATAAGCGCCCATGCTCCCCTGCGCTTCCAAGGCTGCTCCGCTGCTGAAGTTGGCGATGACGCCGGCCCTGCGCTTCCGCATGTAGGGCAGCACGGCGCGGATGAGGCGGAGGGGGCCGAAGTACATGGTCTCCATCTGGGTGCGGATCTCGTCCTCGGTGAGGGTCTCGACGGGCGCGTAGATGGAGAAGCCGGCGTTGTTGACGAGCACGTCGATCTGTTCATCCGCACTCTCGAGCTCGTCGATGATGACTTTGCCGCTCGACCGGTCGTCCACGTCGAGCTTGACCCACCTCCCGCCCCGCGACTCGACCTCCTGCACGAGATCGGGCGTCTTGGAAGGGTCGCGCGAGGTCGCTATCACCCTGTGCCCGCCTGCCTGGGCGATACGCACGAGGGACAGGCCGAAGCCCGAGGAACAGCCCGTGATGAACCAGGTCAGCTTCTTTGACGCCATGGTTGGTCTTTAGTGTTGACTACCTATTTTCTTCGAGGTGGTAATGAGGCAAAGAATAAAGATGTAAGTCAGGCGGTGAATTTGGTAGTTAAGTAGTCGAAGAATTAACCTAGTATCATGGGATGTGCACAGGAAGAGTTGTGAGAGAGGAGGAGATGGATGCATGCTTTCAATTGGTGATATAAACATATAAACTGCTTGTTTTCACATGATGTTTTCTGATTAATCAATCTCCTTGGATTCAAAGACACCACCCATGTCCGTAGCAACCTGCAGACTGCTACCTACCAACAGTCCCATGGACTTAAGGCTCGGGTCCGAGGAACGGCTGTGCAGGAAAACAAAAAGACCCTCCCCTTGCTTACGGAACCACAAGTTAGTTACTTACTTACAGATGCACATTCCTGCATACTTGGTATTCACGCTCAACCCTGCAGGGATACAGTAAATAAAGTAGGAATGGCACGAAAATTGTAATTGAGTCGATCTATCTACATAGCATATAACTTCAAACAAGATGGTCCTGCCCACCGAAGCTCACCTGTTTCAATGTTACATCAAGGCACTTACTTACCTAAATTTAGACAGATGATGCTTTAAAAGTCCACACACACGTCTTCGCGAGGTCGACTAGGATCGGGAAACGACGCAAAATTAGCTATTAACAGGGCTAGAGTATGATGAGAAGGAAGGAGACTCCTAACTTGACCATAAGTTTGAACTCTGCAGAAGCTTGGATGGAATACCTTGATCATTGTGCGCTGTAAAAGTGGCTTTGTTTTTCGCGCTTGTTGACTTGGACTTTTTAAGAACCTGGATTAATTACCAATTGTACCTTGACTGCAAGGCCGAGCTGTTGCTGACCTTGTCTGCAAAATTGTGTTTAACCTAGCTAGTCTTTGCAACTTGTATGATCATCTTATGCTTTGCTATGCGCATAGACACCCTGGATATAGTTTCCCAATGACAAGTAAACACATATATTTCTGCATTAAGCATATATGCTACAAGGTCGTTTGCCATATTAGCATCATGCAACATCCACTCTTCCATCCAATCCAATCCAATCCAATCTAATCTCGTCTCCATGCCTTTTATCCCCTCAAAGCCTCCCCCCAATCTCCCTAAACCCCAACCCGACCCTCTCGCACAAGAACCTATACCCATCCCTCACCGCCCTCTGCGCTTGCTCATCCGCTTTAAAAGCCGGGTATATATCAAATAAATGCGGCGCGTTCTCCACGACTCTCAACTCGGACCCTAGTACGCCAGCCGTCCTCAACGCCTCGTACGTCCGCTTGGTCTGGGCGCACGGGACGAGGTCGTCGTCCCGGGGATGGATCAAGAAGGTCGGCGTCTTGTACCGGCCGGCGCGGATATGTGAGAGCGGACTGATGGACGAGATCTCGGCTGGTGAAGGCGTCGTGTGAATACTACTACTACTACTAGTAGTCGTGCTGTTATATTTGTTCTTGTTCTTGTTCTTGGCCAGACCCCCCAGGAGAACGTGCAATGTCCTCCCGTGCCAGTTCATATATAGCAGCAGTCTGCACCGCGCGACGCGCGGAGCAAGCCAGCCGCCGATAGGTATCTCGGTCGCAGGCACGGTGTACCCGGCTATGGGACAGTCTTGGACCGCCTTTTTCAGCGTATCTTCGTCCAGGTCGTAGGTATCACCGATGATGACACTACCCGGCGTATTATTATCTGCTGTTGTGACTACAGAGCCCTGGGGAATGTTCTCCCGCATCCAGAACGGGTCTTCGTAGTCCGACGGGTTGTAGAACGCGAGGATGGCGTCGGGCGGCGGCGCGTCGCTGCACGTCCAAGCGAGCGTCATGGCCAGGTGTCCGCCCGTCGACCAGCCCACGGCGACCGCCTTCTCCGCGCTGATCCGCACGTCGGCTCTCCTCCTGTTCTGCACATGTGGGAGTGTAGTCCTGGCCCATATGAATGAGTCAGCGCCATCGGCCATCGGTCCCTCCGTGATCGTCAGTTCCGGACAGAGCCGGTAGTCGATACTGATGGGCAGAAATCCGTTGTCAAGCAGCAGTTTCGTCTGCCTCGGTCTCACGTCCTCCCTCGTGAGCATCACGTGCCCCCCGCCGTGGATCATGAGAGCTGTGGTCTCGTTGTTAGTGAGGAGGAGGGGGGGAAAGGGCTTTCGACGTTTCGTCGTTCGGAGGGCTCGGGACACTGACCTATCGGTCGCGAAGCTCTGGAGACATAATCCGCTTCGGCGGGGTAGTAGAGGTCAGCTTTGAGATCGAGGCCGTCCACGGTTTTGTAGGTGAATGTTTCGCGGATAGGTAGCACGGGATGGTTTCCTTCCGACGGCACTTTCGAAGGCCATGCTGTGATGACGCGCAAGACGGAAGACTCCCTGGAGGAGCCGTCCGACCAGTCGACTGTCTCGAACCCGGCAGCGGTGAGATCATTCTTCCAGCCTTCTTCATGGCGCAGCGCGTGGTTCCGCCCGTCGGTGAACAGCCACCACCCTTCCAGCAGCCCGAACACGAGGTCAACCAGAACAGATCGCGCGTCAGCTCGACGAGACATAGCACGCCATCTTCATGAAGCGTCTGCCTGATCTGAGTGGTCGAGCGCACCAGGTCGGGCGTCGCATGGATACAGTTGGTCGAGATGACAATGTCGTATCGATTCCGAAATCGAGCCGGCGATTCCTGCCCGATGTCGAGCACGGCGTATTCCATGAAGGCCCACTTGTCGAACTTCCTCCGGGCGGCGGCTACGAGTGACGGGGACAAGTCCGTGAATGTGTACGACAGCCTCGAGGAGGAGGAAGTGGACGATCCGACCACCGCGGCGAGCCGCTCGACGAGGTAGCGCGTCGTCGCGCCAGTGCCGGCCCCGATCTCGAGGATTCGGATCTCGCGGTTGGGCGCCAGGCTCTGCAGGACGGAGGCGAGGTAGTCTGCCAGCAATAACGTGCCCGTCTTGAACATGGGCGCATTGGCGTAGACGTCCTCGAGCAGCGCGCGCCCGTCGGCGTCCTTGAAGATCAGGGCGATCGGGTCCGCGGTGCCGAGGAGACAGGATGCGAGTTTACGGCCCGTCGTGTGGAGGAGCATAGTTTCCCGGGCGTGTTGCGGGTAGGTGGTGAGCATCTCCTCGTGGAGTCTCGCGGCCGTCTCGCGGGGGACCTGCTTGCTCGAGCGACGGAACGAGACGCCCTCAGGACGTGAGGCTGCTTCGACCAAGCCAGCTTTTTCGAGAATATTGAGCAGCTGGGAGACAAGCTTGCCGTGTCTCGGCAGAGATGGGATTGAACTTGGTGAGAGCATGTCACCAGGATGCATCGAATCCAGGTCGACACCCATCGATGCCATTGCCTCGACGACATACTGTGCCACGAGCCTAGACTGTAGCTGGAAGGGCCCGTCGTAGTACCCCATGAAAGAAGTTTGCGCCGCAAGATGGTCATAGCTCCCCCTTGCCTCCTGGAAGCATCTGTTAGTCAATTCTGCCGTGTCCTGTCGCAATGGTGCCTCGATTTCAGAGCTACTCTTCATGGAATTCTCGTCCGCTTCCTTGCTTGCAGGAAGCGGACAGTGGTGGCTATGACGGCCTATGAGGTGGTCGACTAGTCGCCGCGCGTTGGGAACGGATTGAAGCTCCGTTGGAGTGATGGACCCGTTAAAGGCCTTCTGTAAATCAGACAGAAGTTCGGTGGCGACGAGCGAGTCGATACCCAACTCCTCCATTGTCGAGGTGGGCTTGACCTCCCCAACCGGAATCTCCATCACACGAGCGATCACCTGCGCGACACTCTGCACGCTGATGCCGGACTTGATCTGCGGTTGTGTCGTGTCTGAACCGATAGCGCCATGCTCCTCCTCCATCGATGTGCCGATAGCTAAGTCGTCGGCGGTGTCTTCAGATTGGCGAGGGCTGTGATCCGTGAAAGACGCAGCAGACGACGATGTATTGGTTTGGTAGCCCGAGTCATGCGCCAGTTCGGACGCCTGTTCATCATTCTTCGAGTACTGCATGTCTGTAATCTGAATACTGAGCCTCGAGAGATTCCTCATCAGTGTTTTGAAGGGAACGCTCCTGAATGTGGCACCCAGAATGGCAACAACCATCTTTTGGGACGCCTGGTCGTAGACGAAGATGTCGTTCCTGACGGTCGACCGTAGAGCGGGCTCGTATCGGGAGTATACCTGCCACCGGTGATTTGGCCGCTCAGCTGCATGGAACGCTCCGGAAAAGATGATCTCGTCGATACCGGTGCACATGAAAACCTCCCCTCTAGTCGGAGGACATAGACAGTTGACGTGGATACCTGCGACCTGGAGGAAGTTATCAAGCGAGATGGGGTCACATGCGGTCTGCGATTCGCCGAGGATGCCCTGGGACTGGGACGGTAACTCGACGATACCCGCAACTTCTTGACCAAGCGAGGCAAGAGGCTTGACGCCGCGATAATACTCGGCATAGTCGACCACCTCGCTGAAAGTTTTGTAGATCAAAGACCCCGAGATGCCCTCCGTCAGGTCCGAGTCTAGATGGCGGCAGACGCGGGATAAAGGGAAGACCTTGCCCAGCAGTGCCAGTCGATGGTCCGCGGGGGAGCTGTCGGTGCGGATGACACCTTTGGCATGGTCGGTGCGGCGGCCGTCGTGTTTTGCTCTGCTATAGATGGAGAACTCCCAGGAAGCCAGACCCATCTCGTGTAGATGAAGTGAGACGACGGGCGGAGCATGCGCACTGAGCGGCGCACTCATGGCCATGGCTTCAACGACTGCCACGGACTCTCTGCCAGGGGGACTATTTCGGGATGCCTTTCGAGCAGCCGTGGCCGCCATTTCCACATACAGTGAAGCTGGACAGAGGCCCCTTCCCGCAACCGCGTGGCCCCTTGTGGCGAGGACGAACAAGAGGGTGGATGTATCGACGGAGAAACTGAACTCTCCGGGCGCCTTGCAGCCCGGGTCCAGAGTCACGAGGTCATGCTCGTCAGTCCGAGGCTGCGGGACGCCAACGAGGGAAGTCGAAGGCTTCACGTTCAAGTCGATCCACTGACGGTGTGTTTCGAATTGATATGGTGGGACATCCAGAGACTTGTATCGACGATTCGAGCTTCGATGGAACGCCCAATGCTTCCCGCTGGCCCCGGACATCCACAGCTTGCACACTGCCTCGGAAAGAGACTCGGAAGCTTTGGGCCCGCCGATGTCGATCGGGATAAAGAGGCCTGACCTCTGACCGGCCTGAACCACCCGGCGTGCCATCGAGACCACGGGAGTCGCCGAGCCCGCCTCGAGCCAAATGGCGTTGGGGAACCGGGATGAAAGCCGCTGTGCGGCGTCATGGAAATACACTGGCTCTCTAGTATGATGGGCTAGCCTATGCGGCGTGACGTCGGGCAGGCTGCGTCTTTCGAGCAAGTCTCCACGTGTGTGCGGGGTGGGCGACATTCGATAGTCTCGGCGACGGGAATCAGCTCGGGGATGAGGGGATCCGTCATATAAGAATGGTAAGCATAGGTGTTGTTCAGGTCGGTCACCTTGAAGGCGGCGCATTCCTCTCTGGCCTTTTCTATAGACGGCTTGTTACCAGAGAGTACGAAGCTCCGAACCCCGTTGTAGCAGGCCACGTCGATGCGATGGTCACCCGTCGCTTGCACTCGAGACCGTACCCTCTGCATCTCGGCAGGGGAGCATTCAACGGCCAGCATGGCTCCTTTGTCAGAGGAGTCCCATTTCTCTTGGACAAGGCGGGCCCGTCTCGAGATGAATCGGAAGGCATCGCGCAGGGAGATGGAGTCAGCCACACAAAGGGCGACAATCTGTCCAAAGCTATGGCCGATCAGGGCATCGAATCGGATGCCGCTGTCGGTCCAGCTCTTCGCGCAGGAGTACTGGAGGGAGAGAAGCATGCAGTGCAGCAAGACGATGTCGTCAACGACAGCACTGTTGAAGATGCGCGGAAGAATCGACGGCAGACCGAGAGCAATACAGGTGGCGGCACAGTCGTCCTAGTAAAGTTAGATGCTCGAATTTTGAAACAGGAGATGCTTGCTTGGTCGCTTACCAAGTGTTTCCTAAAAAAGTCCGAGCCCTCGTATAACGCTCGGGAGACGCAGACCATCTGTCCGGTCTGTCCACCAAAACATAAGATCGCGGGCCTGGCTGGCTCGACGATCGCAACTGTTACGTCTTCCTGGAGGGCCTCGATGAGGCCGTCTAAGGTTGAGACCGAAAATGCAGTGCGGTGTAGGAGCTTCGGGTTCACCCGTCTCGAAATGTTCTGCGCAACGAGTGGAACTAGAGGGCGTTGGTTGACGAGATATGATCTGAGGGAATCCACGTAACGTCCAAGGCTCTCTTCCGAGCGGGCAGCAAGTGTTATGGGAAATGTACCACCGGGATACGATTCCGGTAACAGCGCTACTGCCTCGTATTCCCGAATCAGGATCGCGGCGTTACTGCCGGCTGCTCCGTAGTTGTTGACAAGAGCTACTTTTGGCGAGGCTTCCCAAGGTCGAGTCTCAGTTGGTACGCATATTTTTCTTGCCATGGACTCTGGTATCTTGGGGTTCAGTGTTGTGAAGTTGGCCTGTGTAGGAATCGCACCTCTCTGCATCATCAGGAGCGACTCGATGACCCCTGCGGCACCAGAAGCGGCCTCGGTGTGGCCTATATTGTCCTTGACAGAGCCTACGAAGAACGTCGGGGCGGCTTCATCGTTCGCCAACGCTCTCCTGATACTCTCGTACTCAATCGGGTCACCGACTTGCGTTCCTGTCCCGTGAGCTTCGACGTAGCCTACCATGTCGGCGTCCAAGCCCGCCATGGACAGCACACGCGTGTACAGCTGGCCCTGTGAGCCAGAGTCGGGGACGGTGATGGAGGTGCGGTTGGCGTTCTGGTTAATGGCTGATCCCGCTATGACCCCGATGATATTGTCGCAGTCGAGCAAAGCCTTTTTCAACGGCTTCAAGACGATGAGGCCAGCGCCCTCCCCTCGACAGTAGCCGTTGGCAGCGGCATCGAACGCGCGCGATGCACCGTCTGGATTGAGGAACGAGGCTGCCGAAAGGTTTTGGTGCAGCGTAGGGCTTGTGATGATGTTCACTCCGCCCGCTAGAGCCATGGAGCATTCGCCGCCTAGAAGAGCCTGTGGTTTAGCATGGCCCGGGATAGATATCGCCGTTCCCAAGAGAAGAACAAAGACTCGGGAGTGACAGACATACCCTACAGGCTGTGTGGATCGCCACGGCCGAGGACGAGCACGCAGTATCCAACGTGAGGGAGGGGCCGCTCCACCCCGAAATAGTGGCTGATGCGACCGCTGATGAAGGCCCGGAGCGTCCCCGTAGCGGAGAAAGCGTTTGCGTCTTCGGACGCGACGTTGTTCTCGTACTCGACACTCCCGACACCGACATAGCAGCCCACATCTTCCGGCCTGTCGGCCTCGGAGAGACTATGGTACCCCGAAGACTCCAGCGCCTCGTACGCAACCTGCAGAGCGAGTCGCTGCTGGGGATCCATCGACTTAGCCTCGCGGCCGGATATGCCGAAAAAAAGGTGATCGAAGACGTCACATTGGGAGATGAAACTGCCCCAGTACGTGTCCAGCTTCGGCTGTCTACGCACATGTGTGGTCTCAAAGCGCTCCGCCGGCACCTTGCCGACCGTCGTCTTCCCTGCCGTGAGGAGCCGCCAGAACTCATCGACGGTGCTGGCTTGAGGGAAACGGCAGGCCATGCCCACGACGGCTATTTCCCCTGTCGCGCAGCGGCCTTCGAATGGCTGATCGTAGTTGGTGCGATTGCCAGTATTGCATAGGAGCGAGTGCGGAACGCAAGAGTCCGAGCCGATGGGAAGAAACTCCACATCGGTCAGGCCTTGGGTGCTGTTCATCACTGTTTGATACCACTGGGCTTGATGGCACAAGATAGAGTCGATGGCGACATCGCCGAGCGACGCAGAGGTCACGAGTTCCCCGGCTGCCGTTGACCTGAGAGGTAGACGAAGAGTGCTGCTGCTGGCTGTTGAAAACTGTAGCTCGTGAGAAGAGGCGCTGAGCTTTTTGAGAGTGTTTGCTGTCTCTGTGTGCTTGTAGGTATGGTATGAACCGTGCACGTTGAGCGTTGTAGCCCCGATGCAGGATTCCGTCAGTTTAGTAGTTAATAAGACCGAGTCCGCGGAAGCTACCGTGACAGTGAGAGAAAGAATGTCCGTTATACAAGATACATAGGCCTTTAAAGTGGATGGTCAGTCAGGATCGGAGAAAAAAGGAGGCTCGAAACCTACACTGTCAAATTGCGCCAACACCTCGTCCAGCTGTCCCCGCTGGACCAGAGACTTGCATCGAACTGCAATAGCAACCGCCGCACTAGCTCCTTCTTGCTGATCGACGATGGATCCGATTAGAAGCGCGAGACGTAGAGCAACGATGACGTTGCGCTCGAACTCGGGCCGTGACCTGGATACCGCGAAGGCGGCCGCGACAAGAAACCCAATGCAAAATCCTTGAGCTGATGCCGCTGTCCTGATACTGGAGACGACGGTCTCGTCTCCGCTCCGTGCTTTCTCCATGAGATGTCGGACATGGTTGGCAACAGTGAGCGTGGCACGGACGGCGTTGCTGCAGCTATCTGGATCCAAGAGGGTGTTTCCCGAGGCAAAGCCACGTAGGATGTCGATATCTCGCGCAAGGCTACCTGAAGGGCCGATTGCTACCCCTAGTTCCGTGTCCTTGAGTAGGGCATCGAGGTTGCCAAGTTCCTGCAGACCTGTCCTCAGGAAGCCGAAATCATGATCGCCGAGGAGAGCTTGTTGAAGCCTCGAGTTGGATTCCTGTGCCCAATCAGTCCCCTGAGGACCGAACAATATCACAGAAGGTTTAGTAACCCCGGACTTCGTGTCCGCCGTGCTGTGAAAGAAGGTGTCGTCCATGACGTCGAGTTGAGCGATTTCAATCCGGGTGGGTGTTATGTGACAGATACTCTGATCATAAAACATATCTGAAGCTGGGATGAGGGATCAAGTCTAGAGTGAGTATTTAACCATGTAACAGGCAGTTTTGCTCGCTACAGTGCGCTCATTCAGCTCATTCAGCTCATTCACCGGTAGTGGTCCGCGACACGGTTATTCGGTCCCAAGCTGCAACCATTCGTCGTTGGCATCCTTCGACCTGGGGTCGGACCCGAGTAATACCGGCCCCTGGATGGACGTCAGACACGACACGTGTTTGAGTTGTACCACTAGGCCAAGAGACCTGCGCAACTAACGTTATTGTTAGCTCCATGAATGTTATATTGTATATAGTCATTTCTGACAAAACATACTCAGGGTAGGTAGTCACTGGACAGTTACCTGCGCTGCGCCGCTCTGCACTCACTCTCTGAATCCTTATCGTCCCCGCTCCTCCCTGCGCTTCTCGGACAATATAGGTTAGCTACTGCACTACTGGCTTCATCCCAGCATGAGCGGCTGAACCCACAAACCCTCCTCTATGAAGTAGATGTGAGGGTTATTGACACGTAACTACAATCCCACGTCCATCTTTGCCGTAACGGTGTGGATGACTGATAAGAAGAATCAGGCTAACATTTGAGGTCAAGTGGAACCCTCGTGTCCATCGACCCGAAGCTGTTCTGCCAGCCCAGCATCGAAGGATTCGAGGGCTGGCACGCGCCCATCTACTGCTTCCTGGTATCCCACGACCACCGGCACGTCATCTTCGACCTCGGCGTGCGTCCGGACTGGAGGAACCATGTCCCGAGCATCGGTCTCTCATCGAGGCTACGACCGTCATCACCCCCGGCCGTCACGTAGCGGACGTGCTGGACTCGGACGAGGGCGGACTCGGCATCCGCAGCAAGGACATCGAGGCGGTCATCTGGTCACACAACCACTTCGACCGCATCAGTGACATTACCACGTTTCCCGAGACCACCGAGTTGGTTGTCGGGCCGGGGGTGTTGACTTCGTCATGGCCTGGATGGCTCCAGGTTTCGGATGCCCGAGTGCTCGAGATCGAGAGACATAGTCGGCATGTCGATGAGATCGACTTCGATCAAGATCTTCTTTTCGGCAAATTCAAAGCCTTTGACTTCTTTGGCGACAGTTCGTTCTACTTACTCGATGCGCCTGGCCACGTGACTAGGCACTTGTGTGCAGCGGCTAGGTGTACGGCGGATCCGCCGACATTTGTTTTCATAGGGGCGGATGCTTGTCACCACCCAGGCATCATCCGTCCGGCCAACTCGCTGCCACTCCCGGTGCGGAGCTGGTGCCCAGGCGATCTGGTGGGGAGGCTCACTATGGATGGAACTGGCCGGACACCATTTCAAAAGTATCGCGCGGGCCTTTGTTCCCTGATCACGAAGGAGCCGTCGAAACGGTACATAAGATCCAGGAACTGGACGCGGACGACAGCGTGTTCGTCATCTTCGCTTATGACCTGTCGCTGAGATCCAGGATTCCCACCTTCCCACACATGATCAACAACGGGAGGGAAAGAGATCTAGAGAATCTCACGCGCTGGCTCTTTCGAGCGACTATCAAAAAGCCCTTCGGCGGCTGGAATAGAAGGACCAGAGTATCGGGAGGCAATCAAGCTTGTAGTATGGTGAAGCTGGGCTGACGATGACCCGGTGGATTATGAAATACAGTCTGATCTGTTTGCCTTGGGGCGTACAATTTTTTTATTTGACAGTGATGCTGCACCAATCGGACTGTTGCGGCCCGACACGCCATTTTCGGTCAGTTCTACCTCTTTGCCAGACCGCAAAGAGGACTGCCAGCCAATCACTTCATTCGGCTCAAAACATTATCTCCACATTTCTCCTCAAACACTTAAACAGTTCATCACTTTATCTAGATAGCAACCTACTTTTGAAGAGGGAAGCAGCTTTGAAAGTGAGAGTAGGGAGAGGAGGAAGAGAAGTATGCTTACAAGCTACGCCTCCAAATGGCTCAAAATGGGTGTTTTAAGGCATATGAGGGCCTGTAACAAAGTGGCCAAACACAGCCAGAACAGGTACAATTATTACTTGGCAGGTTGCCTGATTAAACAAAAATTGGACTTGCCAGGCTTGACTCGGCCGACTTCAGCAATAGGTGCTACAATTGTGATTCTTAACGACTAGGTAGGGTCTGTAGTAACACGGGTGGACCGTTGAGGCTCTTTCAGACGCACAATTGACAAGCTATGCACGCCTTCGAGTGCGAAAATAGGGACTCCTCCGCCAAGCCCCGTTGATCTGCAGGTCGAGAATGGATTACCCCGTAGGAGAGGATTACCCTGTTAGGAGAGCATTACCCTGTTAGGAGAGGATTACCCTTTTAGGAGAGGATATACAAAGTACACCCTACCGCTTCTGGAAGGATTGCGCCCCCGGCCCAGTCTTGACATCAAGCACGTGTTTTGGATCATGTTCGTCAGCGGCACAAGTTCCGGGGGCCATTGGTTCCAACCCAACGCCCAGGCTCGGCCGCCGGGGAAGGGTGGGGTTCCCCGGAAACGAAGGGGTGCGTGTGGTGCCACTCGTCTTCGTTCCCTGCCTTTTGGGTCAGGTGATCCTGCAAACCGTGTTTTCTCACTTCTAACACCAGTGGTACCGAGGTCCAGAAGAACACTTCAGAGCAAAAACACGGCTGCTTTCTGGAAAGTACCTATCTCTATCTACGTGTAACATCGCACGCATGATGCAATCGCGTCCTTTTTAAAATGCAACTCTAAACACCACTGCAACCCTGTTGGGTCCGTCACATCCTTTCGGCAGGGAACCCGGGACACCCTTACCTGGTGCCGTAACATCTTTTGACGCACCTCATCTGGCCCGTAGAATCCGATTGGCGCAGAGGGCTATGTCAAAACGTTATCTTCTTTATAGTCGGTTAATCAAACTACCACACTCAAGGCACACTCGTTGGCTTTACACCTTGCAACACTCTATGCTAGTTAGCTTTTCCATGTGCTTATTAGTTAGCTTCGGGCCGCAGTGACATGTAAACGGTTGAGATACTCTCATGTGCTGCCACGAGGTGCCCGATGGCATGTTTTTCGGGCACCCTCGCGTTGTCGACCTAGGCCCAAGAAGAATAGATGAGGCTCCGGGAATCTGGGTAGACGTACCCCATTCTTTAGGTTCTCACTGCTGAAAATTTTGGGCACACATACCTCACGGCGAGTATGCAGTAGACTAGCAGTTGGTAGATATTGCATTAAGCTTCCTAGGTAACCACATCATAACCTAACCTACATATGTACATGGGAAGGTGGTAAGGTTAATGGATTGTAGAGCCAGCCCCTTGTCGAAACGCGCATCCACAATACGCCCTTTGACCTGGACTACCTACCCTGTCACATACCAACTTTGTGGAACCTGCGTCTCTATCTTCGACAACATACTCTCGAGAATACCGTGAAAGTGTTTATTTCCGCTTGGTAGGAACTAGTTGCTTTTCTATCTGGCGAATGATGCAACCGTGAGCGAACCGATAGCCACTACACTTGACAGGTGGCCGGATTTTCCTAGGTGGAGGTCAGGTCAGACTGCTCTTCTCGCCCGAGTTTACCTCCACGCTGACGGACTTTGCTCACCTCTGCAATCCTTAACATAATTCTTCCTAGCTATTCACTGGTGCAGGTGATCCTGAGGGAGACCTGGGAACTCAAACCCTCCTGGCTGCGGCTCTGGACACGAGGCTTTGACTCTGACGGTTTTTACCGCATGTGGTATATTCGCAGCAGAGTCCCCGCTGCGACGTGCGTCCCACTCCGCAGAGCCCATACTACTGCATAAGGTGGTCGCCCAGTCAGCCGTCAATTGGGGTCGGGGTATGCTGCGTCTCTGGTAACACCTCCATCGTGACAGCCTCGTCGGAAGTCGTACTCGGTTGATTGGCCGTCATTGGGGACCAGCGGGTAAGAGAACCCCAAAATTGTCCTGCAATACATGATCAATAGTTTCCAGGTAATCAAGGTTGTCTTCAACATCCCTGTCGTCAGTTTCCATAGACCGGGTGGCGTGCTGTCTGTGCTGTCGTCCTGGGACTGTGATATTGGGGTGGGAACCGAGCTTTTAGCAGTTGACTTGGAGACTTGGTCGCTATGTTTCAAGCCGCAATATTGAGTACCGATTCTTCAACCCCAGGATAGGCCTCTTATGTGTGTGAGCACCAGCTACTACCTGTCAACGCAGGCAGACGTGGAACTCAGCATCGTCATCTTCAAGCGCCTCCGTGACGCAAGGTATGTGCCAAGGTTGCGGGAGCACCTCGACATAGGTGTCGAGTTCTACCCGGGCCCCGCGGTCGACACCGACGAGCAGATTGAGGAACTCCTGAGGAAGACGCTGAGCCCCGTGTCCCGTGCTACGTCGACGTGCAAGATGGGCAGGACTGACGATCAAAGGGCTGTTGTGGACTTAAGTGGGAGGGCGTATGGCACGCAGAGCTGTGAGTTTTCCTTGGAGTGGTCTACATAGATCAGGTCAGGTGTTCTGACACATTATAACGCGGTCCCAGTACGAGTTGTCGATTCTTCAACCTTCCCATTCCTTGTTCCGGGCCCAGCTCCAACAGGCCACCGTGTACATGGTATCTGAAAGGATTGCGGCCTCTGTGCAGGCTTAGGCCAAACCCACCTCTTCTGCTCTTGTTAGACTAGGATTCATTATACCTGTATCAGTTAACCCTGCCAGATGTGAGCTAGGGATGCGAAGTCGGTTGTATAATATTATATTATTGCCTTTGTTTGTTGTGTATGTCTCAGCAGTCCTTTCTTACTGACGAATGTATTTCCGGGGCCGTATTGAAGTTTTGCGATAGAACCAAGGGCTTCGTCCCAGAATATGAATCTTTTACTAGACTAACCACTGTACAAGGCTAGGACAATTGTTGGGTTAAGGTCCTGGGCATCCGGCACCAAGTCAAGCATTAGAATTGTCACACGGTGGGGGTCGCCAAGACCCTCAACCACACTTCGTGGCCAACCAACACTGCCAACAACAGTTGTGATAACCTCACTTGGGGTGATTGGCCCGCGGCGCCCCGAGGGGATGCAGGCAGGCGCCAACTCAGAATGCAGAAGTCTGCACGTACGCACCGACACAGAAGAGATGTCAGAATTACTTCCACACGAAGGATATGTCTATGAGTTCAGATGTCTATATAAGGGCGCAGGAAGCTCCATGTAATTACACTCAGTTCAGAAGATCATGGACCCTTTGACGCCATAGTAGATTATTATACAATCCGAAGCTATTCACACTTCCAAGCCCTTGCACACAAGCCCTTGTTACAAGAATGGACTAGACGTTTTGGCATTTCATTAGGTATTACTAGAAACAGCGTACCAGAACCGAATGGGTCGCATGCTGTTGCCCTGAGAAGCATAATAAAGTGTAGACCAACATTGAAGTACCTACCTAGCTTAAGTACATGTAAGTCTATTTTGTATCGTCAAAGTTGGAAGGAACAGCCTAAGGCTCATCTCATGCTCTTGCCAGGTAAATCATTTCAGGGTGACTTGCACCTACTTAGCAGTTTGTGAAGTTCCTTGAAACCTGCATATTTTAAGGTACATAGGCACTGTTCCTTCACTTAAATCTGTTTGTTCCCCTGCCACACATTGCAAAGACGATTTTCTCCTTTAGTTAAACATCGCATGCAACAAGGAATACCAGGCCTCAAGACGGTATCCTCCTGCTCATCAGTAAACACAAGAGCCACAACCTGAATTACCAATCGGTCTTCTACTCAGCCCTCACTGCTACCTTCTTTCCCGCTTTACCTTGACCAGTCTCATCCGACTCATCAACCAGACTCACCATGGAGCCAGGCAAACCCAGAATCCACGACGTGCCGACCGAAATCCTCCTACAGATCCTCCAGCTCCTGGCCTTTGATGACCTGCAAACCCTTCTACTTGCACAGCGCGTGGACATGCGCTTCCACACGGCTATCCAGTATGTCCTGTCGTATGACAGCAGACGTCTTCTGAACGAGTCCAGGGGAACGCGTAATGGCTATCACTACGAGATCGAAGATAACTACTACCGCGATGCCGATCAAGGAGACGAAGCTGGAGGTGGAAGTCGAAGTGGAAGTAATTATTCGATCGGCAAAGAAAAAATGCGGTTCAACCCCTTCCTGCAGAGTAAGTTCGGGGGCCTATTTTTTTTCAACAGTATGTTTGACGGTACGCGAGGAGGGAGTGGACTGGCTCCTCACGAAGGAAGATGATCAAGCATTGCCATTTCTGGAGCTCCCGTGGGCGTGGAGCCCTGCAGAGCCAGACACGGACGAGGAGATGGACATCAGCATCAAAAAGAACTCGCACAAAGACACCAAGAAAAGCCCGGCTAAAGAACGCCGGGAAAGTATACGGGCCGCGTTCCTGTACAAACACGCATCTTGGCGAAACTTGAGCCCCACATTCGGAAGTTCCTTGCCCTTTAGTTTACCGGAAGGAAGCAGGAGCAGTAATATTATCCGCCGTCTCGACATCGTCAAAGTCGAAGCCGGCCAGGGGCTGTGGGATAGACAGAAACCGGCGGGTTATAGCCAGGCCGCTCTACCCTTACCATTGCCCGCCACACCCCCAACCTCCTCGTCGCCATCTTCATCTTTATCTTCACCTCCCACTACTGTCACCACCGTGACCCAGACTCCATACGGCCTAACAATGGAGAAACTTTACGATGTGTTCCTCTGCAATGAAGCGACCTTCGGTGGCAACACACTGGAATGGGGGCTGCGAGTCGGGAAGGCGCTGAAGAACTTCGACCTTGTTTATCGCCGGGGCGTCTTAAAATTCGGCACTGCATCTACCCAGGCAGACGAACAGATGGTGGCTGACGTGCCGGATGCCGCGATCTTGTATGTGACGGGTAAGAAGGGTAGAACTAATGACGGGGGTATCGGGACGCCGCCGAGGCTTAGGGACGCAAGGCCCGTGTTTTGTCCCTGGCAGGGTCCATTGATAAACCCAGAGGAGACGGAGTGGTAATAGGGAATCAAGTGCCGCGGAATGTATCTGCGTCCATTCATCAGGTCATTTGGAAGTGGAGCTATACTATGCTGATCAAGGACTGCTCATATGGAAGAACTGCTCACATGGAAAGAGGGAATCTGCCTTGTCACGTTGCTTTACTTCACTTTCCATGGCATATATTCAGACCTATTCCCCCTCTGCGGTGGGAAACATTGATCCTATACGCTAGCTTGCCGTTTCTATAGGATCGCTTTTGCAAAACTCAAAAAAACAAAATCGCAATCTTCAACCTTAGCCTATGCACCATTCATTACTGGGACCATCTGATTTAATACTACTTTGTCTTCGACCACATGTGCTGTATTTGAGAGGCTTCAGGGTCCGGGGGGGGGGGGGGGGAGGGGGGGGGGCATGAAAATTAAACAGAAACAGTAAAATACCGGCAAGATTAACACATGGAGACTTGTAAGGTAGAAAAATGGCACATGTGAGAGGGGTATCATCAAATCCTATCCGAGACGATCCAACTGTCATAACTTTACGTGGGCGATCCACCCAGACCCATAACCTCGGGAAAAGGAATTCATGCTCCTGTTTATACAGAGATAGTAACACATTGTTAAAATACATATACATGTTTGGAGAAGCGCGAGTGTCAGAGTTGCCTATCATCTCCCCCTCACACTCCCGAGTAGACGGCAGTGACGTAGCGCCCGCACTCGACGCGTTGTTCCACAGTGGCTTTCCTCCCCTTGCCCCCCTCGCCCAGCCGAGCCGTCGCCCTGGGAGCGAGCTGCAGCCGATGCGTCTCGTCCCTGCGCGCCTTGTCGGCATCGCCCTGGTTACCGTCGAACGGTCCGATGTAGATGGGCGAGGCCGAGTTATTCCGCTTGCCGGTGCCGAGCTGGTAGTGCTCATTGCCGCCCCACCAGAGGACGTCGGAGCCGAAGCTGGTGTCCTGCTCCGAGGAGGCGGCGGCGGCGACGTTGGTCACGTTCCGCAAGACGGCCGCTGCGTGTGTGGTGCCGGCGCTCAAGCGAGCCAGGCGGATGGGAACGAGGGATTGCGTCTTCTCGTCGAATTCGGATAGTCCGGATAAGCTCTTGATCTTGGAAGGGCCGAGGGATACGTGTGTCCATCTGCCGTTGCCGAGGGTGCCGTATATGCCAGAGCCGCAGGCCCAGACGTCGGATGTGACGCGGCCCAGGTCGCGAATGCTAGAGGCGTCCTCGTTTGGGTCCGCGACGCGTGTCGCGTCGACGGTGAAGAATGAAGTGGCGCCGCCAGCGGCTACGGATGTAACGCGAGGCTTGAGGTGGGTGCCGCGGTATAGTTTGGAAAAGGGGAGGGGAATGGGTCCATCCACGAAGGGGATTTCTTTCTCAGCCTCGAAACCCAACTGGCCTGAGCTGTTGTCGCCAAATACGAAAACCCGTCCGTCCTTCTCCAGAGCTAGGGAGTGGTAGTCACCAGCAGCGATCTGAGAGATATTGAAACCCTTTAGAGTGAGGATTTCGTGGGGCTGGTCATACGGGCCTTTGGGGCGAGTGGCCCAGCTCAGACCAGGCACGCCGAGTTGACCCTTAGAGGGGAAGTCGGAATGGCTTGAAGCGGCCGAGAAGACCCTCCCTTTTGATGTGAGGAGAAGAACGTGCTCTAGACCGCTTGCGATATCTGTCACCCGTTCACCCCAGCCAAGTCCCCTAGGCTTGAGTTGACGGTAGTTGATATTGGAGCTCGACCACTTGGAGGAGGCAGCCTTGTCAGAAGCAGCCTGGTCTGATGCTGAAACCGGCAAAGAGTAAACTTGGCCATCTTTACTGAGGGCGACAATGCGGTCTCGCGAGATTTCGACGCGAACCAAGTTCTTCCCTTTTAACGTGGGCTTGGGAGTCGGGTCATCCTTCGAAAAGCCAGTGCCCCACTGGACAAGGTCGCCTGTCTCGGTGATAGCTGCTCCGAACTCTCGATCTAACTTGATGTCGCGCAGTAACTGGCCGTTGAAGTACGGGATCCGGCGGGGCGTCTTGACAACACTATCGTTCGAGTCGGGCGCGGCCACCTTGCCGGAATTCGAACCCCAGCAGTATACCCCCGGGTTTTCCCAGCTCTTCTTCACTTGTACATGCTGGCTGCTGATCAGATCTTTCTTCTCCTCCTTGGATGCAGTCGGTGGTATCGTCTTTTCGAACTCGATGTTGGCTTCGCGCAGCTTGGGTTTCTGATCGTCCTTCGTGATGGTGGGATAGACGAGGACAGCTCCTCCTGCAGCTACAGCAACCAGCAACCCGCCGATGATGCGTCCGGCACTACCGCGCTTTGTCCGCGCTCCTGACGAGGAGCTGGAGTATCGGATACATTGGAGCGGCACAGAGACTGTTCGGGATTGGACTGGCCTCAATGCCGACGGGGCTATGCGGAGGGCGTGTCGGTATGCGGACATGATCCTTGAAGCTATAGAGGCAAGGTTGGGGTTGCTCAGACTAAATGTAAAGGATAGAAGGTTTTATTGCACCATTAAAATATTAAATTAAAACCATATTCTTGGAAAATGCATACCCAGAGGCTCGAAGTTACCTCTTTCCCGAGACCATCTCGAGGAAGAAAGAAATGTGAGATCATGAGCTTTCAGCTTGTCAGATCAAGCTTCCTGAGATCCAGCCAATGAATATCCGGCATTTCTTTGAGGTGGAGTACAGCTGTTCCTAGCGTGGCACCGGCGGAGGCTCCGTGTGGGGAAAGCCCAGACAGCTTAAATGTGGGTTCATCCCTGGGAAAGGTACCCTTGTACCAAGCTAGTACACCGTATTACCTAAGAAGTCGGAATTTATGGGACGTGTCTTTATTCGCATTCCCTACGCCGTACATGATAATGCGATACGATCTCACCTCCGAACCTCTTTACATGATACCGCGTTAAAGAGAGGGTCAAACAATGTACGAAGATTCTTGGTACAGCCTCGTGCCAGACCATGTCCAGAAGAGGAACCCCTCGACGTCCCAGCCTTCTGGCCATCGAAGACGCGCATCCCTCCTACAACAGCCCAATGTTCGTGTCATCGATCTTCCTGAGCTCTGTCACCTCGAGGTTTAACTGACGATGATGGTCAGGGGAACCCTCAACCAGGCCAGCCCGAACCCCTCGACCGTCTCCTCGAAGAGCCTGAAAATGTGACGGATCCGCCCGAACCGACTGTACTGCCCCGAGCTAAATCGTACTCCGATTTCTACCATGTCGTACGCGCACAGCTGTCCAAAGATGCCACTGCAAAGAGGAGGAAACGAAGGGCCAAAGACAGGAGCCTAGATGCGCTGATGGTTGTGAAACCCGAAGACCAGCATAAACCTCGCGAATGCTCCCCATCGAAATCAATAGAGGCGCAACTGCTCGATGCCAGTCAGCAGGAGTATCTGTAAGATACCCCCTGCTCTCCTTCAACCCACCCAGGTCTTTCGTCCTGTCATACTGAATGGTTACCGCCAGGCTGTATCGAGACCAGCTTCATATGGCAGAGCGCCACCTCAACCGATTAGTGGATGGCGCATCCAGCGCATTGGATCTCCTTTCGTCCCTGACCGATAACTTCCTAGCAGTCGAAGCTCAGACATCTTTGTTCCAGGCCCAATGTGACGATCTTGTATCTGAGGAGCGACGACTACAGAAGCTGGCTGACGAGGTTGGCACTGACTTGCACTATTATGCCTATTTGGACGGTGTCACGAGGCGACTGAATGCTCCTGGCGCGGGCCGTCTTGTTAACCACGAAGATTTTGGCGACATTCTCACCAACCTAGATGCATGCATAAACTTCATGGTGGAACACGTAAGCTCACCGTTACTCACCTCAGGGGGGAAAAACGATAAACTGCATCCGCTAACTTTGAGTAGCCTGAATATCGAGATGCTGAGCCATACTTGGCGAGATATCAGTCTCTGCTAACAAAAGCTCTTCATCTCCTGGAAGTTGGGTTCAACGCCCATCTCGAGAGGTCGTCTGCGGAAATCTCAAAACAAATTCTGGCAACACAGTCAGAAGCCGCCCGCCATGCGTTGGCGTACGGCCGCAGTGAAGAGTTGATCCTCGAAGCCGACGGCCTCATCGCTAATGTGCAGCAAGTCATCACGGGATGTTACGACCAGTTCGGAGAGCCGACCGCTGGCCATAACTCCAGTACATATTCCAATACTGCGGTCAATCTGATTTCGTCGTTCCTAGACACGCGGGACCGGAGTCTGCGGCCCATGTTACAGCACGATTTAGCAGTATTCAGCAAAGAGACTAAAGATATCAACGTCGAGACTGCCTGTCGAAACTTCATCAAACAATCCTACGAACGTTCATTCAGCGAGGCCGGCCTTTTTTCCAAAGTCTTCTCGATAGATCCTCAGATCAGCTCGGATAGTGAATCAGCTTATGCGGCGTTGAAGCATCACCAGAGAAGTCTCGTAAATATCGCCAACGTCGCTCCGATCGCAACGGCTTTGCACCCCATCCTACAAACATCTGACCTGCAGACAACGTGCAATCTACTTGGTTGGATCACAAACGAGTACTTGTTACTGGAGTACGACGAGGAGGAGACGCAATACTCCATACACTGCCATGACTTGACAGCAAGGCTACTCACCGAGCATCTCTGGCCAATTGCAGATGGCTTCTTCGACGCCGAAGTCACCAAGTTGATTTCCAAAGCGCCGATACCGCCTGATTCGTTAAAAGGAGGTTCAGGGGCCAGCAATGTGGCATTGTCGAACACGTATCCGATCGTGAAACGTGCTCTTGAGCTTTTAGCCATGTACGACCACGCGATGCCTAAAGAACGGAGTGTTAGTGACGTTACCCCACAACAACAGAATTGAGCCAAGCTAACACATTTTCTGATCAGCAAAAGTCTAGCCCTGTGGTATTTCGCATGGTGAATGAGGCAATCCTTGCTTTACAGCGGGCAGAGGCTCGGTTAAAGACCAACAAATCGGCAAATCCGGATCCGGATCCAAATCTCTTCATGATCAAAAATCTGCTAATCCTGAAAAACGGGCTAGTGTCACTTGAAATTGGTGACGTCCGGGCACAGCCTGCAACGATGCAGTACTTTGGACAGATATGGGAGACCCTCAGTCCGCAGAACTGGATGGGGCTGTTCCGCGGCATTCTCGGCGGTACCCTAGGCAGCACGCTCTCACTCGGGCTCTGGTCTTCAGTAGCGACAAACACGGGTGCGGGTGCGGGTGCGGCTATCAGGGGTGGGGCCAAGGCCGCCGCTGCTGACCAAGACGCCAACGAGAAACTGGACGAGCTGCTCCGGCAGAGCATCTACGCCTTCACGCAGCGATGGGGCACCCTCCTCAACGGGGCCGGCAGGTCCGGACGGAGGGGAGGAGAACAGACCACGGAAAAGGGGCTTGATGAGAAGCTGACGATTGCGTTTGGTAATCAGCCCGAGGTCGTGGCGAAGTTGAAAGAGGCGATTTATATCAATGCGCAGGCCCAAAAGGAGGTCAAGGCGGAGCGAGGGGCGAGGTAGTGTGGTATCATATAGCTTATGTTAAGTAGTGATGGGGATTGGTCTGTTAGAGGACGTGGTGATGGGGTGAATGTTAAACTACGTGAACATCTGAATCTCATGGTCTCATATATATCTCTATGGCATCACGGGTAATAGTCTAACCTAGCCAGTCTGGAGCTATCAAAGGGAGAAGAGCCGGGGAAACATTTGTTTGGTTCTATATAGCAAACCGGATGTGGTCACGACATTGTAGCCGTCCATGTGATACAGTTATCACCTGGGAGGCACAGCCAACCGGCTTATCTACCAGCTAAGATAGAAATGAACGAAAGCAAGTAATTATCGGCTTACTTGTTGGGAGTCTGGTGTGACGTGTGACTGCAACGTAGATAATTACGTAAAGGTCTCCATATACTTGTAAAAGGAGTACAGCAATGCCAATATGCAATATGCAACAAGACGAACATCTGAATCGAGCCCCTGAACCCCTATTTTTCAGCCACAGACTCATCATATTCAATAATACTTTTATTATTGCGGGTTAAATAGAAGGTAGCTGGTTAAATTGAATGGCGGCCCGATCTAATGTATCTTGAACATGCTGGGCTAGTCGGAATTGATGAACCGTCATGTAAAAGAGTTGGTAGCTTGTTACTTTGTAGATCTCTGAATTCGGATGATTCCGACAGCAGTCTGTACCACTGTCGTCTTCCAAGAACACTGGTTCACTTGATCTGATACGTCACATAACATCATTAATGCAAGCGCTGCTGATATGCCATGTAGCACAGAAACAAGGACAGTAGAATGCAGTTTTTTCGCGCAATCTTGGGTACGGCAACATATGGACTTGGGGGATTTTCGGTCCCGAGCGCGCCAGGACGGCTTGGTTGGATAAGGACTTGCGGTTTTGAGGAGTTCTCTTGAGATGGTAGACGAAGTACTTACTGGGCTTGGCTTAACGAAACTGGAGTAACACAGGGTCGATAATAAATGCGCAGACGCTGCGGGTGAAACCTCGCAGGGGTTCTTGTGACGGGCAGGCGCTTCTTTAAGCAACTAGCCATCTCGAGGATGCCCAACGATGAATACGTACGGGTCAATGGATAAATTAATTGGTACATGAAGCTTTTATTTTCGTGAGTGTTTCTTCATAACTTCAAAAGCATAGCACGGGATGAGAGATATATATTACCTGCGCCATGCTCTTGTATAAGACCTTACCTTACGGTTAAAGCAGGGAAACTTCGTGCATTTACTAGTCTATATGCTGTGCGTTGTCACGCGGTTGACCATGTTCTCGCGGGGTTCAATCTTAGCGTGGCCCTGCCCGCTGCGAGCACTTCAGGACTGTTGATCGGATGATATGTTGTAGAACATACTACCTGATCCCGCTGACATGACTGGAGCACGTCCCCAGGAAGATGTAGGGTTCGGAGCAAGTGAGCAAGGGCTGGATCGTCGTGTGTCAGTATAAGAGTGCCATAGCGCTTCATCTACTGACTCCATACTTGTTATCGAGAGCTTAGCACGCACATAGACGGCGCAATCCGGCCCTCGAACCGTATTGACACAAGTTTCAAGCACCCGACATATCTTCCGAGTCTATCGCTTACCAAAGATTTCAACCCGCCGCAAAAATGCCCCAGCAACACCATCTCCTCCTCCTCTTCCTCGTCCTTATCCTTCCTGCCATTGTCTCCCGAGCCTCACCTATCACCTACTCCCCAAGGCTCATATCGAAACGCTCCCTGTCATCAACTGACTGGAAGCGGGATCCAACAACCGGCTGCCCGGGGTACCTAACACCGGGCGAATACGAGTTTCCTCACTACATAACACAGATCTCATCGCGATTCCCTTCGCGGGTCTACGGGCCATCGTACACCACGGTCTTCACGCCCAACGACATATCCGCCATCTTCAGCTTCGACGTCCCGGCAGATCGCTCCGAGTACAACTGCACGCTCGAGTTCCTCTTCCCTCTGCAGTCGCAGCTGCGGACCTCGTCCTTCGAGTATAGCGGGGCAGGCACGTTCTTCTTCCAGGGGTATAACCCGGGCAGCTGTCCGGGCCCGCAGACGAGCTTCGCGAACCAGCCGGCCACGGGTGCATTCCCGCCTTTCCCGCCCATACACATGGAGCCGGGGCACGCGTACACGATAGACGTCGGGCCGTGCACGTTTAGTGCTGGCACGTGTGTTGCTGGGGGTGAGTGGTTTTTTTTTTTTTTTGCTCACTGACTGGCTGACTGCCTTCAAATCTAAACGTGAAGAGAGAGAGAGAGTGAAAGAGAGAGAGAGAGAGAGAGAGAAACATGCTAACTACTTACTCATGGCGGTCACTGCTTAAGTCACCTCCACCAACGACACCTACTTCTCATTCTTCCAAGACACGGACATCTGCCCCATCGGCATCTACACGACCTACAGCTACGGCTTGCCGTGTGAGCCGCCGTATTGTTAGGCAGTGGCTAATCCCATGATTTTGTCTTTCTGTTCACTCCTTTGCGCTGAACCTCCCTCTGTACCCTCATAGGAGGTTTTCTTTTCTTTTCTTTTTTTCTTTTTTTCTTTCTTTCTTTTTTTTTTGGTAACGCTTGCGACTATACAGTTGATAGTGACGGGAGAAGGCTTTAAGTGTCTGGGATTGTCCTTCCAAGTATATTTCAAGGGTGTCATGTCACGATAAGTTCATCGGCCAATAGCTGTTTTTTGGGAGGGCCCGGAGATCTTGGGACATTCTGGATATTTCAGGGGGATTGCTACCCTCATACTAGCCCATTTGTACTTAGAGGCTGTCTTCAACATGCCGAGTTCAGCGCCATGTTCACTCGAATTTAGAATACGTCCTAGACATCTGATATACAGTCACCGGGCACAATGGTGAGCCGCTAGACCTGGTGATATGTCAAATCTAGGTTCTAAGTCCTCTGCCTGGTACCGACGTGTTCAAGACCTTGGCAAGAATGACGTACCACAGGAAAGATTGTCCTAAAAGATTTACACACTACTATAACCAAGGCTAAGTTCTCCTCCCTCTGTAAAGTTGATTGCCTTTTCTTTCTATTACAGGTGAAGCTGCTGAGATCTTAGGTAGGTGGTCCGTACTGGAGTGTTCCTAGGCAGAGCTAGTTTTGGTTTTCAACAAGAATAAGGGACAAGAGATGGTTGCGGCCTAACCGTTGCACAATGGAGTGCACCACTTGGTTTTTTGCCCTACCGGCCTTAGAAACTTGATTGGTAGCGTTGCTGGCTCTGCACGGCATGGTATGTCACTGTCATGCAACGGGGGGACGAGCCTGGTTTGCCCAAAGTCAGCTAGAAAGCGGCGGGCAAGAAAACACTGGAAAGGAAGGAAGGAAGGAAGGAGGGAGGGAAGAAAAAAGCAATCCATTTGCCCAGCTTGCAGCATCAAGACTCGTCATCAGAAGACTCCACAGAAGACTCCACAGAAGGCTCGCCAATATCATCAGAAGGCGTGTAATAGAGCCCCTTCCGCTTTAAAGCCAGGTACAGCAATGCATTTTCGCCGCTAAACCGCTCCCACAGCCATTCCCGATACATGTGACGACGATTTCGATTCCAGTTCTCAGGAATCAATCCATCGAGAAAGTTGTAACATCTCCATAGCACGTCGATCGGGTTGGGCGGGGTAGAGTCATCTGAGTACTTACACTCCCTGCCCCAAAGCACGTCGCGACGGTGATGGAAGAGGTACGAGCGTGAGAAAGAGATGTGGACAATCCGAGGCTTGGCCGAGCCCGGTCGCTCGACTAGGATCATATGTTGCGCGCAAAAACAGGAGTATCGTACTCCTGCGTGGCGAAGCCTTACAGCCCCGTCCGCGGCCAGGGCCACGAGATCAAGTCGGTCCTTTGTCTCTTTCTCAAAGGCTATCCGTTCGGCTTCGGTTGTCGGTTTCGTGGGAGGGTGCTCGTACAGTTCTTTCAGCGATCGACCATTGAGATCCTCGAGGAGGATAAGGCGCACAGGTCTGCTAACCTGGCGCCCTTCTCTGTCGAATTCGTGGACCAAGGTCCAAGATCCATAATCTGCAACGTTTATAGTTAGTAACTAAGTATTCAGCAATAGGTGGTCAGCACAACGGCGATATCGGCCACAACCACGCACACTTCGCTGCATAATCGCCAGTATTTCCGGTGCGCTCGAGATGCTCGTACACGGCGGCCTCTCGGCTATAAGCACGATCCGCTTCCAAGCTGACATCGGCGGGCTGGCTCATCCAGTAGTCGGTTTTATCGAACCCCACCTCCATGTACATGGCGTCGTAGATTTTGGCCACTGCGTCGAAAGGGGCTCCGTCATCCGGGACTACGTGGCACCGCACTATCTGGGCGCACCATATTTCGTTGGTGCTGAGAGGCTTTGCCGTTATTGTCAAGGTAGCGCTTCGGCTGCTTGACGGGTCGCTCGTCTCACGCGGCCGGCGCTCGACCGGCGGGTATCAGGACGTGTTCGCTTCGTGTCACCCCCTCCCGTGGGTATCTCTCTTCGCGAGGGTGCTTGAACTTGAGTCGCACTCCAAACGGCAGTGGGGGCAAGTGAGTCGTGATGCGAACTTGGAATCCTTCCACGTATGGATTCTTTGGCAGCAATGGGTCCCACATCCCGTAATTGGTGTTCATTTTCTCAGGGTCCATTTTGTCAGGGTGTGTCGAGATTCTAGAGACTTGGCCTGAAGGAGTGTATGTCAACGACGGTGGGTATTTCATCGGGTGTACTCCATTGGGGACAACTGCTGCCTAATGTATGTACTTGATAAGATGTACTCAGATAGGTAGGATGTAGAGCCTCCCCTTGCTGAAGCACGTGACTGTGACAGGCAGGTGGGACGTGTCTGACGACTCTGACCGCTTACACCGTACGCGCTATCCTCAAAACCCCTGTTTTTGCATCTTTTTGCCTGGGGATCGGAAGGACGCGCCTCGGACTTACGAAACGCTTCTTTCGGAAAATCACCAGGTACTTGAAACGACCTTCTTCACCGTGCAAAAATACACAAGGAATTTCTAAGGAGGCAGCACGCTGGAAGGTAGTTGAAGTATTGGGAGAATGTATCTCCATGCCAGTGGTTTGAACTTTGGTCACCTTTTTCTCCCTGTGGTTGTCAACAAAGAAGAACAACAACAGCCAGCGCTTCCGTAAGATGGACGGAATGCAAAACAACCAACCTGCAGATACTGGTCTGGAGTTTGGCCACCAGTGCACTACCACTCCCTTTCGACTTCGCTGTCTGTGCCAAAATTCTTTCAAAAACATTCCATAGCAGCCTGGCATGTGGGCAACATTTTCCGTACGCATAGCTTTAAACGCCAGATGCGGCGCCATTCTCATGTCTACCATATACGACAAGAGTCTACTGTAGTGGAATGCAAGTCTTGTCAGGATCTCCAGAGTTCGGCCAGCGATGCCATCTCATATAACCAAATGCTCACTTCAAAGGAAGAGAGAAGCCTTGTTTCTTCTATAAGAGGGCAGACGGTTGACACATGAATGTCCCAGCAATTTGGCAGACCCGTGCATCAGAAGTGAGCAGACTTTGAAAATATTGCTAGTATTAGTACACAAACACACTTCTCAAGGTAAGACTTCACCCTGAAAAGATTGAAAGGCCTTGAGGTTCACATGGACGCTAACATATGGAATAAGCTTAGAATCCTGGGTTCAGAGGGGAAATGGACTCCAGACACACATACGAAGATTTCTTTCGCGAGGGACCTTCGGAATCAATCAATGCGATCAAGATCAATGCCACAAAGGTCATCACATTCACAAAACCGGAGGAACCAGCCAATCCACCACTGGTCGCCATTCACGACGTCAGTGCCACTGGTTCCAAAGACGGAAAGCCTGCCAGAGGCGCTGACGCATGGGAAGCCAAAGGAAAGAAGGCAATTGAACGGGCCGATTCAGCGTCGCGGAATAAACTGAAGAAGCAACTAGGTCCCGACAGGCTATCAAGGCACGACGAAATATCATCGGAGCAAGATGTCAACTATGCTTTCCTCACCTACTTCCTTGCCCCAGTCAACTGGACCTTGTTGACTGTCCTTGGTCTTGGTATAACAATCCAAGCTGAACACTCATCCCCGAGTGGGTCCGGTAAATACCCAAATCGTTGCGATTTGCTCTATGGATTAAAGGACGAGGGCCGACCCACGCAGACAGCAGCAGTTGTCGAGTTTAAAAGGCTGGGGCATATCAAGGACAGTGAATTTATGAAGGGGTTGCAGGATATCAGCAAAGATAGAGGGGAACAGGAGCTCGTCGACGATATCATATCGAAGACTGGTACTCAAGGGTTATTTCCAGAGGGCCCAGCTATCTCATGGAGCAATGCACAAGATATGCGGTCAGATACAAGACAAGATACGTTATACTCACAGACTACAAGTTCACTGTTCTGATTACATTTCACCGATACAACCCCTTAAGCGGCTCAAGCAGACCAATCCACTCCAGCGACTCCAGCGGGTCAAGCAGCTCCAGCGTCTCCAGCGGCCCCAGCGACCGTACCGAACCTACAGCAGGCGAGGTTTGCAGAATGACGATCATTAGTCAGATGCAATATCAACAACTGCCGCGCATACTGCTCGGTTTCCTAGAGGAAGCGATCAAAGATGCCAGCAAGGGATGACGGCCAGATGGAGCACCGTGCCTTACCCATAGTGCAAAAAGTACACCAAACCCGAGCCAGGTCGAAGATGAGGCAGACTGAAGTCCGAACCGACAAAGAATCGTAACTTGTAAGGCCGTCCCCCTCGCCAGCTCAGTCTCTCGGCCACTTTGAACGTGGGCTAGATAGACTCTTTCTGCCCCCCTTCCGATTTCCTCTTTTGCTTTTCCTCTTTTGCTTTTCCTCTTTTTCTTTTCCTCTTTCTCTTTTCCTCTTTTTCTTTTCCTTTCTTTCTTATTTCTTTTTTTCCTTTGTCCTTTGCCCTTTCCTTTTTTCCTTTTTCTCTTTTCCTGCTTTTGTCTTTTTCTTGTCTTCTCCTTCTTTTTCTCTTCCTGTTTTCCTCTTTCTTTTCATGATTTCCCCCCTCTAATTTTTTGTTTTCCTCCCCTATGCTGTACCCGCCGTTCTACACTATTTGAACTATTTGTTTTTTATAAGGAATGTCTCTGTTTGGTTTCAAACTATTTTGATTACTTCTGCTTTCTTTATTCTACATTGGTTTTGTTTCCACTGTGTCCACTCTATACCTGCAGTGTAGGATGAGCATAGGGTCCTAACTTTAATGCCTTGACTTTGGCGCTTTTTGTGTGTTATCAAGGTTAAAAGTCCTTGCTATATCTACACAACAGTGGAGTGCTAGTGGCACAGGTTATGGTTTTCTTTTTTCCCCTTATCTTTCTTGTTCTTTAGCTCTTCCAGCTTTGTTTGTTTTAGATTAGAAAGAGACCTACGGGTAGCATTGTTACTGCTCTTATCAAGCCTGCATTACTGTTAAGATATCACTGCAGCTTTCATACTTCACTATACAACTGTGAGCATTTTCATGATTCTTTACTATTTATACCGGTCCCCACAGCATTAGGTCAGGGTTAAGAAAGGGGGTTCACCTAAGGGTTAATGGCAATAACTACGTACTCATTCAAACTAAGTCACGTGGTTGAAAGTTTAAAATGACCACCACTCATTCAATAAGCACATAAACCCCCTGAACTTGTGTTACCTAATCTCCTATACTGGACCCAAGCTGTAACCCCTACAAGCGTCACACGACCGACAACTCAACAGAGACATACAAAACATGGTAATCCAGAGCACATTTACACAGAAGAATGGCTTAAACTACCAGGGTCTTTTGACAATAGAGGCTAATGAAAAAGCAACTCGCCATCGATTGATCCGCCCGCTTGGCTAAGTGGTATAGCGTGTCACTAGTAAAGAATGTATGAAGAAACTTGGGAAAAACAAATTTCTCACGATTTTCTTGCAAACTCTGTGCCATGACAAGATCAGCGGTTCGATTCCGCTAGTGGGCAACATTTTTATGATTTTCTGAACCCTTGATGTTGCGCTCTGCAACGGTTGGTTGGCTTTGAAAACATCACTCAATATACAGAGAGAAGACGCTCATGAGCTATATAAGGCTCACCATTTTTTTGTTCCTTTCTTCTGGCATGCAGCATGTTATAAAGGTGCTCTTTAGATATAAAATCTGAGATGAATAAACAATTGGAAGGCCTTGCTCCCGACATATCCCTTTTCTATCCCTGTGTAGAGAAAGCAAGCTGTGCGTATAGCTCGACGGGCCGGTGTCGGCCTGTTGTCAGCTGTGACTATGGCACCGTGCTGGACTACCACCATTTACGGCCTACATGATTACCACCTTGTAAAGAATTCAACTGAGAAAAAGATGCATGCAGTTAGAGACATTTATATCGCTCCCAGGTGCAAAAGACTGATTTATCTGAGGCGTATAATTGTGAGCTAGTGAAGAAACCTGAGATGTTCACTGGTACTGGGAGTTACAGTGCGAAATACTGTGCCACGTATGCTTGTACGTACTTGGCTTTCCGTCTTTGTCAATCCTTCGTAGTCATCAACTCTCATTTTCGAGAGAAAAGAGAAAATAAAGGTTCTGCGCTACACATAATGAGGTACCACCAATCGACTGTATACGGAAGTTCCTAGCCGTTCGATTGTCGCAGGGGCACGTGAGTCGCAACGGACCAACCGTTGGAGGTAGAATAGAGTAACCTACCGCCCACAATCCCGCCCTCGGCCTCAATAGGTACCCAAGGGAGAACAGGTGGGCGTTTTCCCCGCAGCACACCTTCTCATTAACTTTCGGCATTCGAGCAAAAATGGTGCTCAAATCGGTCCTCATCACCGGCTGCGGCCAGGCCGGGATTGGCGCCGCGCTCGCTACCGAGTTCCACATGCGCGGGCACAAAGTCTTCGCGACGGGCATCTCTCAAGCGCAGCTCACGGGCCTTGCCGAGCTAGGGATGGACGTCTTCGAGCTGGACGTGACATCCGCCTCATCGATCGACGAAGCCGTGTCCCGCGTCTCTGAGGTGACGGGCGGGAAACTGGACGTATTGGTCAACAACGCGGGCGTGATCCAGTACCTGCCCTTCGCCGATACCCCGATCGACGACGCGAGGCGCGTTTTCGAGGTGAATGTCTTTGGAGCAATGGCCGTGACGAAGGCTTTCCTGCCTCTGCTCATCGAGGCCGCGAAGCAACAGCGAGGCGGCTATTCGGTGGTCGCGGGTATCGGGAGCATCAACGCCGACCTCCGGCCGGCCCTCTTCGGCGCGTACAACGCGTCGAAAGCTGCGCTCGAGTGCTGGGCCGGCACTATCCGCACGGAGCTCGCGCCGCTGGGTGTGCGCGTCGTCACGGTCAAGACGGGGAGTGTGAAGTCGGATTTACTCGACAATGCGCCGCCGACGCGGCTCCCTGAGGGCAGTCTGTACATGCCGCTCAAGGAATTCATCGAGGGGAGGAAAGTGCTCGAGGGCGGACACTACATGGCCCCAGAGGTTTATGCGAAGAAGGTGGTGAGTGAGTTGTTGCGGCCCAAGGTCAAGCATGTTATTTGGCAAGGTGGCCTCACGACGATCACTTGGTTGCTGAGTTGCTTGGGCTGGGAAGGGATGATGGTAAGTGCTACTACAATCACAAATCGGCGTTTTTTCTGCGCTGTAATACATGCTCACGATTTTGCAGGATAGCTATATGATCAAGGGAAGCCATTTAGGTCAGATACGAGTTTGAGAGTTGTGTGTGCTTGGTGATGAGGAGGGCAGTCCGCCCCGATTAACTCGACATGGTCTGTTCGACCTGGAAGGGTATGGATATATTCAGCTTGATTGATAAAAGCTCTTATTTTTTCTTTTTCCTTCACTCTCTTTCTAATGTTGGTAGCGTTGTGAGGCAATATACTTAAATATTCTGCTTTTCCTCAAACGTTTGAAACTTGAACAAACTCCAGTGTCGGACAAGGATCCGCACTGTGGAATCCGTGTTTGGTTAGTGGTGATTAGTCATCATCCTGTTCTAACCAATCAAACTCGATATATCATCTAAACACTGTCTTGATCGAAGAAGAGGGAAAAGAGGAGGCTCGAAGGCTTTCGATAGAGTATGCTCGTTACCTTCAGAGTCTCCCGGGACGTTTATAATACGCTAGCCGGCTAATTGCAGCTTTCTTGGCTTGTATTTCCCCCAAGGGTCGTATTGCGCATATTAGCCGCGAAGCACAGTACCTGCTACAGTGCCCACCAGTGCCCAACGGTACGGTCGGGGCAATGGCTTGGCCGTACCAATTCGTGACCTTGGATACAGAGGAGGTGCAAGCCCGACGACGACTTTTGGACCGCTATGGCTTGATCGCGCAGCTGTCAACATTCGTTCCCGTCGTCCTGTTCCTCTTGTTCCGTCTCGTGAGCTGGACGATCGCCAAGGCATCGGGGTCCGGCCGCGGAACGTACACCGCTGTTCCCGGCTCTCCAGGGAAGAAGCACCAGCGCCTTACAGCTGCGGGCTTGTGGAGTGCCAGGGCGAGAAGAGTTGTCTGGTGGCTCGGGGACGATGTCGTGGTCTTCGGCTACAATTGGGGTCCTAGGGATCAGATCATTGGCGGCATCGCATGGAGCATCTGGCTGCTTGTCCTCTGTGTAGTGGAGACGGGAAATGGTGAGCCCGCTACCTTCCGA
The DNA here is from genome assembly GCA_022385605.1 of Xylariaceae sp. FL0594. Classification (NCBI taxonomy): domain Eukaryota; kingdom Fungi; phylum Ascomycota; class Sordariomycetes; order Xylariales; family Xylariaceae; species Xylariaceae sp. FL0594. The sequence goes on from MU280939.1 coordinate 44,809, forward strand.
CGTCACATTGCTGACAACAGCCACAACGTTGAGGCACATGAAATTTGTGCTAGTGCTAACTCATTTTCAGATTATCTCCACCTTACCAAGCGATTCGGCATTGTCGGCGTGTCTCAGTTCCCTGTTCAGTATCTGCTGTCGTTAAAGAACCTCAACCCAGTAGCGTTGGCGTTGAAGTCCTCGCACGAGGAAGTCAATCGTTGGCATCGCGTGTTAGGTCGGGTCATCTACGCTTTCCTGGTCCTGCACGCGTTCTTCTATCTTAACTTCTACTACCAGAATGACCTCCTCGGGGAGAAGGCGACGTCGCTCGTGCCGGTGCTGGGATTTATTGCTATCCTAGGCATGCACCTGCTCTACGGGACTGCGGTTTCCTTCGTGCGGAAGTTTTCTTACAGAGTCTTCTTCCTCACGCATCTGATCGTGGCGCTTGGGCTGCCGCCGATTATCTACTTCCATGCCCACCATGCCTCTTTCTATGTCTGGGAGGCACTCGCCGCCATCCTCGCCGATATCGCGACGCGCAGAGCCGGCGGGATCGTTGCCGAGACCGAAGTCCAGCTCATTCCCGACTCCGACCTTGTGAAGCTCGTGGGCCGCATCCCGTTGTCCAAGATTGAGCGGTTTGCAAAGAACCCCGGAACCCACGTCTACCTCAGCGTGCCGGCTGCCTCACGCCCAGAGAAGAGCCCTATAGCGGCAGCTCACCTGGTCTTTGAGTTCTCCTTCAACCCCTTCTCGGTCGCTGCGGTGGACGAGAGCACAGGGGAGTTGACGCTAGTTGCTCGGAAGCACGACGGGCCTATGACAAGAGCATTCTCCCACTTCGCAGCAGATGCTTCTAATAATGTGGCTGTCAAGCTGTCGTTCGACGGGCCGTACGGCTGCGCTAAGCGGTTTCCGAATCTCGCAGGCCCGGGCGTCGACCGCATCCTCCTAGTCGCTGGCGGTGTAGGCGCGACGTTCACACTGCCGCTCTATCGCTGGATACTGAGCGAAAACCCGGCGGCGCGGGTCCAGATGATATGGTCGGTCCGGAGCGCCGGCGATGCGACTTGGGCGTCTGTTGCCGGGGAGCAGAAGAGTATCCTGGATGATGAGAATATCCAGGTTTATCTCACGGGTAGTATCAACCTCGGCGATCAAGATGACGCTAGGACGAGTGAAGATGGTGATGGAAACGGCGTAGAGCTAAGAAGCTTGAACCCAGGTCAAGCCCAAACAGTCTCGATGATTAGAGGCAAGAGACCAGATCTGCAGAATATTGTAGACGACACGTTCAGGCAAGGCGTCGAAGAGAGAGTTGCCGTCCTCGTGTGCGGTCCCGAGGCTATGGCGCGCGAGCTGAGATCACATGTCGGCGTTTGGGTTCGCAAGGGTAGATATGTGTGGTGGCATAATGAGAATTTTGAATGGTGAAGATGTGGCTTGGATGGCCAGAGTTAGAAAGATTAGAACATTTCATTTAAGACGGATATAATTCACATTTCTTGCCTTCTGCTTCCATTTTCTTCCCTGCAGTCATCGAGGCAGATTAATATACGATTTGCTATACATACAGTAAATCCACAACGATGGCAAATTGTCAAAATTGTTGAAAGCATACACAGTGTACATAAAGTATGAAACAGTTGAAGCTCCGGGTTCTTTGCCTGAGACTCTAATAAGTGTAGCTAGGGGCTAAATAACATGTACTTTGAACAAACCCTGTTCGATACGCTTACGGAATTCAACTTGGATGTGTTCTTGTCTCCACCTAACTGCCTTAACTCCGTGACAGAGTTAACAAAATGTCTTCACTCCAAAGTCCCCTATGTCTCTGGGTTCTTGGCTGACAGCCCCGCTACCACAGGATCCCTTTCTGTGGTACAGGAAGTTAGCTTGTACTTGCATTCATGGTAACCTGAGGGCTGAGACATTGGCACTGATTGGACCCGAGTTGCTGGGGCCGTATCACCCGCTCCTGTCTATCTGCCATGATTACTGTACTGGGGTTCCCAACATCAGATCAGCCTTGGGCAGTCAGACTTCCCGATACGGAAAGCAACCCGAACCTCGAAACCCGAAATCCGGTCAGGTACGGGATGGCTACACGCCCTTACAGCATACAGTTCGTACTACGTGTAACATTTCATTTTGATAATAAAAGAGCCAGGATGACCTCTTCTCAGAATGTCGCATTCTTACTCTTCCCCTCATCCTCATACTTCCTCACTAGTTCCATACAATCACAACCCACCTTAAAAGATAGATAAGATCCTATTAACCTTCATTCATAACAACAAAGCACCACATAAGCTGAAAAGTAGAAAACAATGTCCGAGACCGCATCGTCTTCCAAATCCCTCCTCGACGCCATCAGGGGCCGAGGGTCCCTGCACTTGTTATCCTCGTCCGACGTCTCCGTGCCCGACGCGCGGATCGAGGAGATCGTGCGCGAGGGGATCCTGCACGCGCCCTCGGCCTTCAACGGGCAGGCCGGGCGCGCCGTCCTGCTCCTCAGAGACGAGCACACGCGCTTCTGGGACCTGGCGCGCGAGGCTGTGAGGGAGAAGGTGCCGCAGGCGGCTTTTGAGAGTGCTTTCGAGCCGAGGATTAAGTTGTTTAGAGCTGCTTATGGGACGGTGTGTTTTTGATTTTCTTTTTCTTCTTCTTCTTCTTTTTTGCACGGATTAGTTTATGAACATGTTTTGAAACGAACAATGAGATTGCTGACATGAGTTGATACGTGTTAGATCCTCTTCTACGAGAGCCAGGACGCGCTTGACAAAGTCACTTCCCAGGTACCTGCTGTGAAGGCCGCTATGCCGCAATGTGAGTCAAGACAAGAACCTACAATCACATTTACCCAAGCAAGGGATTGTCCTGAAATGCTGACTAATGCGTGTATTCAGGGTCTGAACACTCCACCGGAATGCTACAGTACATGATCTGGACGATGCTTTGCGCTGAAGGATTAGGCGTCAATCTGCAGCACTACAGTCCCATGGTCGACGCGGTGACGGCGAAGCAGTGGAATATCCCTGCAGATTGGAGCCTGAAGGCCCAGATGGTGTTTGGAAAGCCGGCCGGGCCGCGCATTAAGCCGAAGGATTACCAGCCCGTTGAGGAGAGGTACAAGGTGTTTGGTGCTTAGTCATATTTAGGTGATGAGCAAGTATGGTGCAGCAAAAAACATCAGTCAACTTTTGGACAAAGTGGCTTGAGCTCTGCCTTTGTTATTCCCGTGGTGGGATGGATTAGACGTGTCACAGTTTGTTCCATGCAAGATCAGATAATAAAACCCCTCGTTTTATGCAAAGTCCTTTGTTCATCTGTCTCGGGTTCCCTGTCACATACAAACAGCGAAATTGTGTGAGAACAACACTTATGATTTCAGATGTGAAAGCAATAGAATAGGCAATTAAGTACCAAAGTTCTGATAAGAAAAGAAACCCATGACATAAATACCCCTGACCTCCCATCTCCCGTGTCATCTCCTCGGAAGGAGAAGTTCGGTATTAAGTCCTCAGGACTTTTGCTATCAGGCTACATCCCCATCTTCTAAACAAACACATGACGGCAACATGGCTGAGCCAAAACCCGAGGTCTTGGAAGCCGTCTTCTGGTTCCTGATCGTTCTCTACATTCTCATCCTCCTTGTCTGGTCTATTATACTGCTGAGACTTCGAAGACTGTACCTGAGTTACACGAGAGGCGGGACTTCTCGAACGCCATGGCGAGGAGATCTCGAGATGGGTCCTCGTCCCCGTCGGCCTAAAAATCCAAATCCCAATGGCAATCGCAACTATCCCAGTAGCAGAAGCAGAAACACTACCAATGCTGATGATATATACAGGAACCAGCGCATCCCTTGTTTCAGTTCCCCGCTCCGTTTTTCAGCCGTCTTTAATAACACCGCGGTCAGGGGTAGTGCGTGCTCGTACCCGTACCCCGTGGAAGAACAACAACGCCGCGCGGCTCCCGCGCACGAAGAAGAAGAAAACGAGAACCCCTTCGTGGTAGGCGATGACGAAGATGAAACGGGGAGCAGAGGGAGTTTCGAGACCGTTGACCTGAGGGAAGAATCCCCGGATACGGATAGGAACAACAACAACAACAATGCTAATCCCGGTACCCCTCGCGGCAATCTGCACTCGATCTACCTCAACAACGCCACCGCCTCGCGTCTCGACATGGGGTTGCACGATATCCCGGAGGTTTCCACGCCCATTACTGCGTCTCAGCGGAATAGTAGTTCCGATATCAATCCTCCTGCCACCCTGCCAGCGGACAGGTTCCCGAACCCACTGCGCGCTTACGACGTCTACGGGAACATGTTCCCGCACCGCCCGCTCGGACGCCCGCCCCACTCAGGCGATGACGGGTCCGGGGTCGTGAGGGGCATTCCGGCGACGCCGCGGCCGAGGATCAGGGATGATAATCTGCGCGAGGGTGAAGAAGAAGAAGAAGATGAGGTTGTGTCGTCGGAAGTGCAGGAATCGGACGAGGAAGAGAAGAAGAACAAGAACGAGAAAGCGACGAGAAACCCCTACCCCTTCCGAAACACAATGTCCACCGTCGCCACCACGGCCCTGACCATCGACCTCGACGTCCCGGTCGGACACGACACAGACAGCGACATCAGCACCATCAACCTCGACAGAGACATTCCCTTGCCCACCCCTCGGCCTCAGCCTCAGCGCCAAGCAGTAAGTAGCGCCGAGACCGTTGTCACTGATGATACGGTCGAAGAAAACAGGACACCTACATCTATCGGCACCGCGACCGCCGTACCCATGCAACGTGCAAATAGCATAACCGTCCACCCCGACTCTGACCGTTCTTCTCCCCCATCTCCACGAGATTCCAGTCAAACTACCACTACCACCACCACCACCACCACCACCACCACTGGAACAGGGAGTGGCAGTAGGAGCGGGTCTCAGACTGAAGCTACGACCAACTCGCGTGATTCCACTTCCACTTCCCCTTCCACGCCAGTGCAACAACAACAACAACAAAACGACCCCAACACGCCCCGTATAATAACCGTCAACACCGGAAAGCCCTCCCTCGTAGTTCCCGATGATGAAAACACACATGCGAGCGTCAGGGGTTCTGTACTGGGAAGGAATTCCTCCGTCGGTAGTACTGCTAGCTTTAGTACGGATGATAAGAGTACTACTACAAGGAGAGATGAACCCAGTTGTCACGGTTCCAACCAAACTAGTACTAGTCTAGGAGCACGGACGGGAGCACGGACTATAGCTACCCTTGTATAAGTAGATATGAGGAAATCTCTGTCTAGCAGAGATTCTTTCTCTCCTTGTGCAATAACAATAAGTCATTACTGGACCCCCCAGCAATGTGAGCTGTGACACCAGTCCCGGTGCGATTGCTCTCGGCGCAAGGTCCCCGGGGCTTGAGAATCCATTTGCTGATGCCAACAAAGCCGATGGGGAGAAGGCGAATTAGAGTTGAGAGACACAAAGAGGTAAGTCAAGGTAAGTAAGTAACTTTTAAAACCAGATAGAAAGATCATAGGCAAAGAAAGGATATGACATTACATAGCCTTTCTACTTGTAGAATATACCCTTTTACTTGACTGAGTGTCTTTTGGTGGACGCGGAGCCTACTAGATATATGCATAGTGCGTGAAGCTCACATACATGCTGCTTCAAGAGTGATTTCTTGACAATGACAAGGACATATGGTATAACTTCATATACATGCGGAGTATTGTCCGTGTCCGTGCCAGTAATGATTGACTTGATCTCCAATACCTATGAGGTAGATAGGATAGGCATGCTACTGGTTAATATCACGTATTCTTAACTCCTGACTGATGGACAGGCTTCAAAACACCAGACAACATTTCAAGTTCGGCTACCGCCTTCCACCGAGGGCAGCGGACCCCAGTTCTTCCCACTGTACACCGGCCCACTCCTCCAAGTATCCGACCTGACCCTCCCCGACCCCTCTGGCCTGACAATCCCTCTCACACACGCCTATGATGATAGTACCCCAGTCCATGCCCTCTAGCGAGAGCTCTTCGGCTTCTAGCTCGGTGATGGCGTGCGGACAGAGCTGGACCTCGAACGTGCGAGGCGCGCCACAGTTAGTGCAACGAGTCATGCCCTTGGTGCCCCCACCCGACGTCACAGTTACGCCCACTCCCTCGGTCTGCGAAGGCGCAAGTGCTTTACCCACGGCGTCCGTCTTGGAGAAAAGGAGGGGCACGCCACCGAACTCGTACCGGATGCACTGCTCGGGATTCTGCGCTAACCTGTCTGCAAAGCGCTGGAATGTGGCGTCCATGGTCGACTCAAACACCTCCTTGTCCTCCTTGCCGCCGCTCGGACCCGAGTTGTCGTCCAGATCCATCTTCGTAGCTTGGGGTACGGGTGGTGGCGTGGGATCCAGGGTCTCGAATTCTGCCTCGGAGAGATAAGCCATAGGGTAGGGTTTGGGGTGCAATGACTCTACAGGCCATGGCTCGGGGGGTGTTTGGGGTTCGTTGGATTGTGTGTTGTTGAGTGATAGTGTTTCGGCGAATGTCTTCGGCAGCTCTTCGATTTTCTCTTCTGTGCTCTGTTCCACATCCGCGTCCATGTTCGTGTCGACCTCTGGCTGAGGTTCTGGCTCGGGTTTGGTGACGCTGAAGGGATTGGTGGCGGTCGCAAAGGGGTTACGTGATGCTGACAATCCGGCGGAACTTGATGTGGCAAATGGATTTGCCCCCACTGCACCACCAAAGGTGGTTGCGCCGAAGAGTGTCTCTCCCAAGTTACTCGGAGGCTTGGGGGCCTCCACCGGTTTCGGCTTATCATCCTTTTTCTTTTTCTCGCTATTCAAGGGCGCAAGTTTGCTCCCGGGCGCAACTTTCACACCGCGTAGCACTCGTATGCTCCCTTCCCTACGTCGGCAGCTCTTCTTTCGACAGGCAAACACATATAATCGCCGTTCGTGGCCGGGAAAGCGGTCCGGTAGTTCGGCGTTTAGTTGGAGGAGTAGAACCATCAGTTCCTTGCAGACTTTACACCGCGCTAAAGCTGCGGATGGGGGGCTTTCAGGATCGATCCATTCCTACAACCAATTTCATTGAGCATTAACGCCGTAGTCATCACTCGTAGCCTTGTCTTCTTTCTTGTCTTGGAAGGGGTGGGGAAAATGAAGTTGGACTCACTGGACGTCCACCTAGTCGGGTTATGGAATCATCACCGGGTTCTTTCGAGGCATAACCCAGAAGCACGTTGGTTTCTGTAAAATCTTCCTCTTCGCCTGCAGAAGAGTCACTGTCGTAAGGTGCCATTTTGTCTATCGGTGTTGTCGGATGTTCTTCTCATATGTCTGCTTGGTCGCAACTTTTTTCTGGCATGGAGGGGTTAAATTATGTCCAAGTTACAGGGGAGGGGTTTATCGATACACATGTTTCCATTTAGAGTTAGCACTGCTGTTAACAGATTCAGCTCCCGGAATGGTTAGTAGACTAAAGTCTCGACCCACCTCGAGGTCATCAAGCTCCACCCCCACAATCAGAAGGTGGGACCCCGGATCTCCCTGTGGGGGTGTGTCAAAGATGCATGTAACCTTAGATGCACAGACCACATACTACCGGCTAATCAGGGGGTTCTATTTGGACTTCATGGCTTGTGCTTTCCTTTGATCTCAAGGTCAACCAAACCACTTGAAGTTCTAAGCTTTGCTAAACTGCCTTTATCCATGCGTTCAAGGATTCACACTTGACAAAACAAACTCTTGATCAGCTTGTCATCACATCTCTTTCCCTAGGGAATGTTGGTGTAGATCCTAGTACCACCACATAGAAAGCCGTTTCCGGTAAAGGGGCCAGGGGATCTCTTCAGAGGTGCTATTTGTATCCTGAACAAAACTCAATCAGATATGTCGAAGTTTAGTAACACAATCATAACTAGCTGATATGTGCTAGTGCGATCGAGTTACAGTTGACGATGCCGTTTCTTTGTAGAGAACTTTTATAACTTAATCTCCTGGCCGGACATATTAAAGCTCAGAGACCTGCTACAGTCCGATACTCTACTGCTGTAGAAAGATTTTATTTGTATCTTTGTCAGACATGTTGGGTTAAAGAACATAACGTAACATATCCAAGTTGTGTCCTACTAACACCTAGCAAGACTTGCACCATGCATTGCAACTCCGCTGGCTTCCATGTCCTGGAAGCCAAAAATTCGCTGTTTCTGTCAACACTCTAAACATGGTATAATGTGGGAGGCAGTGGGAAATATCTGAAGACGTTGCTGGGCTGGGCGGAATATGGGTATGTTACCAGTTCTTGGATTGTGCACAACCACATGACCAAGTGGTAACTCACTCCCATCTGCAAGAAATATTTTTGTGATTCAGATGCCCAATGTTAAGGATATAGAACACACCGAGAGTCCGGATCTGATGTAGTTTGTGGCTTATGCTGAATCACTGATTGCCGATTGACACAATAAGAGCCCCCTGAACGTGGTCAATGGCTAGGAGCACGGTGACCATGACCTCTACCCCGCCATCTTGATACCGATAAAGCATGCTTCAAAGAGGCCGTGAAATCCGAACCCCTCAAACTTGTAGCATGTGCTGTTCGGGTTCATGGCGCTCGGGCCACAGGGGTTCAAACCACAAACACCGACTGACTCCTGTAGATGTCAATAAACATACCTACAGCAGTGTTAGCGCCCATTGATAGTGTATTAGACACTCCCTGTTTGTGACTTGCCACCCCTGGAGGTAGGTAAACATCATATGTCCATACCTCTAACCTCGCTTAGACCAGCCAAACACAATGACGACCAATCCCATTGCCGATCGCCTGTTTCTCTCACCGCCTGGGTAATCATCGGCCTTTTGGCAATACTGGATCATCTGGAAGCCCTGTTTGTTTTCATATTAGCGCACACACTAAAATATTCCAAGGCCCAGGTTATAAATAGCCCACCACGTTTCTTCCCACTTGCTTTTTCTTCCTCCAAGTATTGTTTATACCTTTAGGTATCATGGGATAGTCATCGACTTTCTTTTCATCATGAAAAGATTGTTGAAGAGCTGCGTCCTCTAGAGTTGCTTCTTCCTGATATGTCCTCACACATATCAGCACCCATCGTGACCAGTACCAGTACATTGCCAAAGCGGATCACCTCTTTGCCGCTTTGCACGGTTGCTCTGCCATGCGAAGTGTTGCAAGAAAGACTGCGACCTGTGGTCGAACAAGTAAACCTGCTTGGTTTGATGGGACTTCTTTCATCTTGCAGATCGCCTTCTAGGGCCTCTCTTCCTTCCCTTCCTGGACTTGCACCGTAAGTTTGAATCTGCTTAGACCATCTGTCCTTTGGGGTTTACAGAGTATTGACATCCCCACCAGCGTCAGCAAGAAAAGGAAAGGGAAAGGAGGTGACTACGTCGTCGTGGTCCCAAGGCCATTGGTGCTTCCCGGATCGGCTTTATTGAGAATCGGTATACTGAAAGTCCTGCTTTGATGGCCAAGCAGGTATGTCCCGGGTTCCTATCGCAGTTTTTGAACTGGGTGAATCCGCTGACAACACTCAGCGAGCAGCTCTTGTTGAGTCTTTCTTTCACGAAGTGTCGTTATCTGACTCTAATCATTTATCGTAAGCGACTCTGATTAGGAATGATCTGCCAAGGATATATTGTATTAACTTGCCCTGTGTATAGGGTTTGGTGCTTCACGCTGCTACTTTGCCCTTGCCTCTGTCAGCAGGCAACACCTCCAAGCAAATAATGAGCCTCCTTCGACTTCAGGAAGACTGCAGCATATGTCTTTGAATGGGAGTCCCAGACTACTGCTGGGTCCTCGCCTTCGGCAAACTTCTTGGACTTCATTGCATTCCACACATATTCCCCAACAGATGGTCCATATTCCATATCGATACTTGACCATTGACAGAAACACTTTGGCTCTAGCCAGATCTCCCTGAAAGGTCAAGGCCACGACTAAGTTGGATAGGAAGGCGCAGTGGAGGCAAGTCGGCGTCGATACATCGGTAGGATCTCGCCACCAACTATCAGGTTCGTCTGTCTCATTTACATCTAACACCCATGCCCTTTGGATGGGTCTTCCGCATGAGAGGCGTGAGGGTCCAGGGCCGCTCGTTCTCGTCCACTTCTAAGGGTTCTATTTATGCTGACTTGCTTTCGTCTCTAGAAGTATTAGCCACCTGCCGTGCTCTGATCAGCAAAGACATTGTCAGCTATTTGACACACACAAGCAAATAGGAAAGCATTCTGAGCAGCCACAGTCAATCTCCGTCTTCTCACCACTCAATGTGCCGCTCTTTTGCTGCTCTGCCACCATACAGATGCTTAGAGTGGGTAAAAGGCACGGCATTTGTCTTATTTGTCGTGTTAACTCGGGCCACCCTGCAAGCAGTATGTGGTCAGCGACAGGTCAGAAGATGCCTGGAACTCATGACTTACTCGCGAGGACGAAACCGCCTTCCGAAGGCATGTCATTCTTCGCGAGCTATCACAGCCGCAAGCTTCATAGAGCACCAAGCCAGGACCCGAGAAACCAGCACCGGATACCTGGTTTTTCTGCTCGTCATCGCCACACAACCTCGCGGGTCAACCCACACTGCTTCCGCCTTTGGCGAGGATATGGCTGCTCATGCCGACCATTAGCCAGCTACTTCCAAGCCGGACACTCGCGGCTCGCTCGTCGGGCTATGCGTAGCCCCTGCTTGGGTTCGAGCTGTCCGTGCAAGCAACCGCACCTGACAGCATAGCGTGTGGAGGACACGTGCCATTTAGGCGTCTCCTCTGCGTGGGTGTTGATTGACGGGTCGTCGCAATGACGCATGGCGTGATATCACGCGCCATCCACGTGCTTCGTGGGTTGCAAGGCTGTGGCACAGCTGTTTAAGTCTGGTCATAATGTCAGGACCCTTGATGTTATGTTTCTCGCCAAGGTGCCGTACCACCGACTTGATGTTACGGCTGGTCTTGAAACACACTAGGCAGCGCATTCGGCCAGCGTTCCTAGCTTGTTGATAGGCTTAAGCGCCCACCTGGTGGTGGTTGCAGTTATGAGAGGCTATGTCGTGTTGGTCGTTTATTAGGACCGCCCCACACACCTTGGTTGAGTTGAGCTTGGTCTTCGGCAAGTATACGTGCCGGCGTTGTTGTTTTCTTGGCCGGATGTCATGACAGTTTGGGTTGGGTGACTGCAGAGAAGGGCTGGGGTGGTTAGGGAGGAGGGGGTGGAATGGTCAACATTACACACGCTAAGGGCCCAGTCCAAAGTCCGGCCAGTGGACTGGGATGACCAGCCTACACACATTCACGTCCAGGTACCTACACGTGTAGGCCCCTACAACTTAGCGGCTGTTGAACCCCCCTCCTTCTCTCTATCAGTGTGCCATTACCTTCCCACAAACCACGTGGGAAGCGATAAGGCACGCTAACACAATCAACGCACAAACCAACCGCGTCGGCACGCCGCCTCAGCCTTTAAAATCACCCGCCCCAGTCATCCAACCCTTACTAGCCCACTTTCTTTCCCACCCATCTTTCTTCGCCCACCTGCTGCTCACAACAACCTTCCTCACACACAACCATCTGAGACCAGCCCTCCCACCAGGCATCGCAAAAGAGAAAAGCAAACAAGATGGAAGGCAAGCAGCAAGAGAAGAATGGAAAGGGCCAAGATATGGCGGGGAAAAAGGAAGAACAGCCAAGTCAGTACATCTCACTGTATCTAGTGCATGCCTGCTTGGCACCGCCATGACAGCGCGTACTGACATAGCATTCATCAAGAGAACAACAACGTCGGCAGGTATATTTGCCGGAAGACCAAGCTCAACTCAACCGAGGTGTGCGGGGCGGTCTTAATAAACGACCAACACGACATAGCCTCTCATAACTGCAACCACCACAAGCTGGGAGCCTATCAACAAGCTAAGAACTCGGGCCGAGTGAGCTGCCCAGGGTGCCCCGATACCAGCAAAAATATCAAGTCGTTGGTAAAGCACGTTAAGGATCACGGCATTCAGGGCCCTGGCACCGAGGCCGACTTAAGAAGTTATAACGGCATCCCGGACCCCCCGCGTTCCCGAAAGCGGAAGGCCGACGAAGCCGAGCAGAAGACTACTGCCGGTCGCGCCGCGAAGCGCCAGGCCGTCGGCGCCGAGAAGGACAAGAAGACACCGGGCACGGACGAAGAGAGCTCTTCAGAGTCCGAGGAAGAAGATGACGATGACAGTCTCTTCGTTCGCGATTTGGCCGATTACCCGCCGACGACGAAGCGCCCAGGCAAGGACGACGACGACTTCGCTGGCCCAGGAGGAGCGGGAGGAGGAGGAGGACCTGGACTAGGCGAGCAATGTCTGTCCAACCATATGGTTTCGGCCTGCTCTTAAACTGAGTATGGGCAAGCGGGCGAAAAGGACGCCGCGCTTAAGGGGGGATGTTTACCTGTTCTGGGGATAAAGAGACGCCTGCTCTTAAATCGAGTATGGCAAGCGGGCGAAAAGGACGCCGTGCTTAGGGGGATGTCTCTATTATGATGGTACGACAAGCCTGCTCTTGACTGAGTCCGGCCAGCCGGCGAAAAGGACGCCGTGCTTCGGGGAGTCCTGATTGGGGGACCAGAACAGATGGAGAGATGGATATCACGGGTTCGTGTGTATATGTGTGAGAGGTGATTGATCGGACGGTCGAGATATGGAGACTACTGCGTTGTGTTTCTTGCTTTCTCTCGAAAGAAGGACCGCAGTTTTGAGGTCCGAGGATTACATCACGCTCGCTCGAAGATCCGATATACTGATTCCTGCTGCTTTCTCTAGCATCGCTTCATCTAGCTTTACTACGAAGATTGCAGTTTAATTAATTAGGCACGTGCCTTTGCATCGTCCCGCATGATACTATTGTGACCCCAGTAGCACTGGTAAACCTCGGAGTTTATATACAACAGACCGTCAAATCAATATCGCATGACTTTATCTTCTCTCCACGGAAAATCTCCCTCGCCACCTGTTTAACTATCATGTTGACCATACGCAACCCCAAAATCTTGTCACCGGTTGCTGGAATTCATCACCGATATATAATTGAAATAGCAGCACCAGTCCCACTTTTCATTTCCTTCACCAGCCAAAAACAATGTCTCTCTTCTCTCTTCTCTATTTTCTTCGACGTATCTCTATCCTTCGGTAGAGCCTCCCACAGGCAAGAAATACACGGTCCAGCCAAGTGTATTTATTACACCGGTGATAGTATTTCGCTTTGTGAATGCGATGTCGTTGAATCGCCGGAGCCGGATTAGTCATTCTCAGTGGAGCCCCGACCGGACCAGGGGACGGGATCGCCCGCTTTGGTTGCCCAATCATTACGTAGTAATTGGCCGCCAAGCCACGGGACGTGGTAATGCGCTATCTAGACTAACGAGGGTGGGGTTTCCTTTTTCTGTTTTGTCAACTGTGTGATTGTAGTGTTTTCATTCAGGGAATGTGCATGCAAATGTTTTTGGGTTACAAGAGAGATGATTTGACACTTGTTACTGAGTCAGTGATACAACGATTGTAGTTTTCTCATGTTTGTCAATAGGTAAACTTGGCACACTGGTTTGCAATTGTTCTCCGTTACATTAAGTGGCGCTGTTTATGTTTTCTGTCTATTTACACTGTATATGGTTACAATCCCTCGTCTATTTGTGTGTGATGTTTGTGAACTTAGGTACACAACGTCGATGGTTCTGGTTAATTCTTTTTACAGAGTGGTAGACATGTTATTTATCTTCATATATTAATGGTTGCGCACGTTAAGGGGGTTGTCGTGATGTTTGCTTGGTACAAGTGTGGAAGAAAGGGAATGAGCTGGGAAACCTATTGTGTTCTCCATTGTCTGTGAACTGACCTACAGACATAAGAGGCGCTTCTTGCGTTCTACTAGCTTACAGACTCTTCCCCGAGTACCGAGTATCTCATCTCCCTAGAGAAACTGGCCTTCTAGCTGAAAAGAGAGACCATGTCTAACCTAGTAGGTAAGTTACCTAATCTGCATCATTATTAATAAACCAAGTCACTAACAGCTGCAGTAGAAGAACACAAAAAGGAAAACATAAAGCCAAGACCCACACACTTTTACAGCTTTTTCTCTTGGCGCCCCGCTGTTAGGGCGCTACCTCGATTTCACTACTAAGTCTAACCAGTAATCTTGTACTACCCTATCTGCCGCTAACGCA
>MU280940.1:0-58416 GCA_022385605.1 Xylariaceae sp. FL0594
TATTTCTGCATTAGGGAATCTAGTATGGAAATATTGGTATCATTAAGATCTCATAGACCATGTCTTTTGAATTTTTACTCTCTATTTTCTCAATTTTAGAGTAAGTGCTATAAAATTAACCTTAATCAGTGAACTTGTTCTCAGGTTTCATGGGGTGTGGGTCATTTGAAGGTCACTGTCTTGTGGGGCGAGTGCGGGATGGAGGACTCCATTTCTGGATGCTAGAACTTCCAGTCTTTGAGGCTTCCATCCCAACACTTCAACATTTGTATGCAATCTCTACTCCTGCTTTAACCGTAGTGGTCTTCTCTCTTAAAACAACCTTAGGCAGGAGTGCTCCAGCGAAGAAGTTTCAAGGTATTGAGAGTTCCACTCACAGTTCTGCAAAGGAACATTTTGAAATTTAGGTCCTCGTAATGGAGAAACTGCTCGATAATTCTGAGGTCTGGTGTAATTATTTTTACTGTTGTAACTAAATGGGGTGCTCAAAGCCGTGGCCAAATACTTGTATCATTAAAGCAAATACTTAGGTGTGTAGGTCTTAGCTCTAGATAGAATCGTCAAGGTTATCACATCTGTAGAAATATGCAAGTAGGTTTGTTCTTTACTTTCTAGCTACGAAAGATATATACCTAGAATGGCTACTGGCATAATTAACTGAGCTTGCAAAGCCTTGCCTTACTTGTCCCTTACGATCACATCGTTTATATCTTGTCGGCATGGAGTAAATATATTTCCATGGCATATTCTATAGTAACGGTGGTAGCCTTGGTTTTTTTTACTTAACGACTTATGTAGGCCCAATCCCAGCTATTGCAGCTTCCGTTTTACATAGCCGTAGAAACGACAACTTACTTATCTGTACTACAGGCTAAAACATTACCAAGGGAAACTTGCAAGCAAGGTGGTAGATGTCCACTTCGATGTTAACAGCTGTTAGGTATATGTAATCTACATGATATAGGTAATGCTATATAGGGAGGATATCGGGTAAGACTACAGTTTGTATAAGCTAGATACAACCTCGAGAATAGATCTTTACCCCAGAGTCTAAGTCCTGAGCTCTGGAGTATTCCTGAATCTGCCAGCAGGTAGAGTTGTTTGGCTGTTCAACTCCAAAATCAATTGACAACGCTCTAGGCCCGGCAGCATGGATGCCTCGGCTGGTGGAATGGAACATCCGACACACAAGACATTTTCGCTACCATGTAGTCTAGGTATGTAGTAGGTGAATTAGACAAATGAGTCTTGAGATAACCATGAAAGACTTAACAAGCAGAAGCGCTATTATGGGGGAAGCACGTACGCAGAGCTTAGTAAAACAGAGTCATGTACTCCAGGTGTTGACAACAGAATCAAATAATCACCCCTGGCTTGAGGAGACTTACCCTACAAATAGGTCAACAGAGAAACTCTTGGCTGACTGGAGGTCCCTCCTGTCGCAACTTTTAGTGAGCTGGCAATTCCAGCTCTCTTTGGTCATAGCCAACAATTACAACTTCCTGTCAAAACGACAGTGTTAACCTGTAGGCCAGCGGGTAACTGGAGAGCGCTTCCTTACACATCCTTCTACATTAAGAGCATTCTACAGGATTGAAATTTATTGCTCGGAACTTAATCGACAAGTAGAAGATGCATGTTCTAGACTGCCCAACAACCAAAACAACTGGTGCCGTTGAGGGTCAATTAAGGTGGCTGGCTTACATATAAAATCAAGTATGTGTTGAAGGTGAACTGGAGAGATTGTAGCAACAATCGGCAGCATTCTACATGGCTGAACGTTCCGAATACCTAAGGTCTAGGCACTAGGGACAATGTGCAGAAACTGTGCAGACAACTATATATCACATATTATGCACTGTAAGTATGCAAGTAGCATAAATCTCAAAACATGGGACAAGGCTTTGGAAGGCCTAAGATCGTAGCATTTTATATAGAAAGCAATTCTCTGCATATCACATTCCATCGACTACAAAGCAATAGAGAATCCACTTTAGTATCACTCCACCAGCTCACCATTGAAAGGTGAGGTGCTGAGTCCTAAAAGCGAGACAGTATCTAGGGTGTGGCACGATTACAACCAAATGTTATCAATTTCTACAGCTTGCTCTAGATTGCATTTAATCATTCGAGGCATTCGCACCTCACTACCTAGGGATGGGAAGTGTGTGTCTGTATTGTCACTTGTGTAATGTATTCCAGGGTCAGTCCACTCGGAAGACGCTATAATCGGCTTGTGCCGGACCAATCACACCACCCTTCCGAACAAGCACAGTGAATAAGATCAAGAAGACTGAGCAAAGACAAAGATAGATGTCAAGGCTACAATTTTCAACTCCAGACGTTATGGAATTAAGACAACAAGATAACTAACTCTCTAAATGGATTATGTATATACATTTGTTATTAATTTGATCGATAGGTCGCTCAATCTGAGCTTGAGTGAGCGCCATAGTACCTTTGACTCTTTCTCAATCGGCTGGTTCCGACTGCCACAGTGTAAGCTTGGCACTGTGACTATCATATGCTGTACCACCTGATGAGTTTCATAGCAAGACTTGATGATGTCAGGTTATGCTACAAGTACAACTTACATGTAAGACAAGGGAGCGCAATAATACCCCTTGCATCTTCATTCCTCGCCTTCTCACTCACTCCCTACTCCTACCGTACTTCATTGTCGACCTAGAAGCACTAGGCAGCTTACACACCACCTACGCGACCGAAAGACCCAAGATTCAAGAACAACATCCCAACCAACAGGACGAGACAAAACCGCCCAACCATGGCCGAAACCACAATGCCCGCCTGGATCTACACCGGCGGCTCTCCCGACCCTTCCAAAGCATTGACCCTCGTCCACGACGCCCGTCGTCCTCCCAGCGACCCCCTCCCATCCGACCGCGCCCTCGTGCGCGTGACCTACGCCTCGCTCAACCCGGCAGACTACAAGCTCCGCGAGATGGGGCGTGTGGCGAACTACATGATCTCGCGCTTCGCGAGCGGCTCGCCCGGCATGGACTTTGCCGGCGTCATCGAGGCGCTTCCCCCTTCTTCTTCCACAGAGTTCAAGATCGGCGACAAAGTCTTCGGGAGAATCATGTCCGGCGCCTTGGGGACATACATCACCCCTCCCCTCTCGTCCATCGTGCACATTCCAGCCACCCTGTCCCCATTAGACGCGAGCACGCTCGCCACGGCCGCGGGGACGGCCTACGAGGCCCTGGTCCCGTACGTCACCAAAGGCGCGGGCGACCGCGTCTTCGTCAACGGCGGCAGCGGCGGCGTCGGCTCCTTCGCCATCCAGATCGCCGCCCGCGTGCTCGGGTGCAGGGTAACTGCCTCGTGCTCCGCGAAGAACGTCGAGCTGTGCAAGAGCCTCGGCGCAGAGGACGTCATCGACTACACTTCCTCCCCGACCGCCGTGTTCGACGGCCTGCGCGCGAAAGGCAAGGTCTTCAAACTCGTCATCGACA
Organism: Xylariaceae sp. FL0594; assembly: GCA_022385605.1. Classification (NCBI taxonomy): domain Eukaryota; kingdom Fungi; phylum Ascomycota; class Sordariomycetes; order Xylariales; family Xylariaceae; species Xylariaceae sp. FL0594. The sequence continues at coordinate 3,477 of MU280940.1, forward strand.
ACGTCCCGTCTTCGCCCTCGTCCAAGAACCTGTTCGAGGAGGCAGACAGCTACATGCTCCCTTCACCATCATCATTCTATATCCAAGTCGGCGGCGGCTTCTCCCTCCCCGACATGTCCCTCCTCGCCCGGCGCACGCTACCTCCTCTGCCCTTCTTCGGCGCCAAGAAGCCCGCCGGCGTGAAATTCAAGTTCCTCCTCCTCAAGCAGGAGAAGCGCGAGCTCGTCGACCTAGGCCAGTGGATGGCCGAGGGCAAGATCCGCGCCGTCCTCGACGGCGACCATGTCTACGATTTCGCCGACGTGCCCAAGGCCTTTGAGAGGCTGAAGACGGGTCGGACGAGGGGCAAGATTGTCGTCAAGGTCTCTGATGAGTAAAGTAACGAATCTTCATCTTTACTTTTTTTTTTCTCTATTCTTTTGTTGCCGTGATCAAGGGTCAATGGAAAGCGGGGAGGGGCGTGGCTTGGAGTTTGGCGGCGATGTGATTGATACCTACCTGCTTATACCGAGCGAGATTGAATTGAGGACAATTTCCTCATACCACAAACCCATCCAATGGGGTAACTTACTTAACGAACACGACACGATGAAAGCCACTGTATGTTTGATATCCCATAATGAATAATATATACTCTTTCTCACCAGTCACTCCACACAGATATCTATAGCATAACACACACATATATATCAGTTCTGATACCCATTCGTTCATTCCAATCCTCTCCCCCTACTAAACTATAATAGTAATAAGAATAATTAAGTACTCGATAACGATTATAATAAGAAAACAGTCATCGTGTCTAGGTACTTTTCTTTTTCTTCTCCTTTCTTTCCTTTACTCCCCCAGGCCGTGAGCCACTCTATGCAGGTTTCTGTCTCTTGTGTATATAATAATAATAATGAATGAAGTCTATGCGTGCATGCACCTCTCTCTTATAAGTAGTCAAGGTTCATGATCATCATCATTCATTCATCCCTTGTCTAGACTTTGTGTTGCGAATGTCGGGAATTTTTCATCCTGTGTAATCAAAGCACGCTCGTGCGCTCGCTGTGTAATGTGTCTATACACCTGCATCAATGCACAGGCAGACAAGAAAAGGACGAAGAGATCAAACGACGAGTTACGCGCCCGAAGCACCGTTAAAGGCGCCGTCCTCATTTCTTGGTCATGGCGAGCCCGGCCGGTGCAGCGGCCCCAGGCGCGGGTGTTGCCGAACGAGTGGGGGGTTGAGATCGGTTGTGAGCCATGTGCGCCTTGACCAGGTGGCCGGCAGCAAGGGCACTGCAGAGGGAGAGTTCACCGGCAAGCACGGCCGCGCCGATGATTCGAGCAAGCCGGCGGGCATTGTCGCCGGGGTTCGTAGGGTGGGATCCTCTGACGCCTAGCATGTCGAGCATGGCGCTTTGGGGTTCGAGTATGGTGCCGCCACCGAGCGTGCCCACCTCGATCGAGGGCATCGATACGGCTATTTGGAGAGAACCATTGAGACTGCGAGGCGTTCCGTTAGCATATCGTTTCCTTTCCAGCATGGTCATTGGTGTAGTGTCCACTCACTTCCTCATCGTCGTAATACAGTTGGCACTCTCCACCACCTGCGCGGGGTCCTGTCCGGTAGCGATGAAGATGGCGGCCACGATGTTGGCAGCGTGGGCATTGAAGCCACCGACCGAGGCAGCCATGGCGGATCCGATCAGGTTCTTAGAAATATTAAGGTCGACGAGAGTGTCGACGTCACTCTTCAGGACGGCCTTGACCACGTCGCCGGGGATAATAGCCTCGGCGACGATGGACTTGCCACGGCCATCGATCCAGTTTAACGCCGCCGGCTTCTTGTCGATACAGAAGTTTCCTGACACGGAAATAATGTTCATATCGTCGAAGCCGGCCTCGGTCGACATGACGTTCAACGCGTGCTCGACACCCTTGGAAATCATGTTCATGCCCATGGCATCGCCAGTCGTCGTCTTGAACCGGATGTAGAGGTTGGTGCCGGCCATGGCCGTCTTCATGCTCTGCAGTCGAGCAAAGCGGGAGGTCGAGTTGAAAGCCTTCTTCATCGTCTCCTGGCCTTCTTCCGAGTCGAGCCAGATCTTGGCAGCACCGGCACGCTCCAGCGTCTCGAAGCTGACACAAGGACCGCGCGTCATGCCGTCACCGGTCAGAACCGTAACAGCACCGCCGCCGGCATTGATGGCTTTTGCACCGCGACTGGTACTGGCAACCAGCACACCTTCAGTGGTGGCCATGGGGATGAAGTAGCTCTGGCCGTCGATGACCAAGGGGCCAGCAACGCCGACGGGGATGGGCATGAAACCGATGACGTTCTCGCAGCACGCGCCCAGGACCTGCTCCCAGGCGTAGTTCTCGTACGGCAGCTTAGACTGCTCCAGCAAGCTCGTGACATGGCTGGTAGCACGTGTCCGGGAGATGATGGAGCGTCGGACCTTGACCGCACGCGTGCAGTCTTTCAGGCTCCTTTCCAAGGCATAGCCGGGGATCTTGCCCTTCAAGGACAAGGCGACGACCTCGCTATCGCTCATCTCGTAGATTCGCTTCTCCTTGAGCAGAACCTCGAGCTCCTCAGGACTGCGCATGATATCGGGAGAGGGCGGCGAAGACGGAGGCTGCATGCGAGGGACAACGGGCCGCGGGGGTGCTCGTATCTGGACACTCTCGTCGTCCGTCTCGGCAGGAGTAGCCGGCAAATTGGACTTCTGTCCCGACTGGATGCCACCAAGCGGGAGGGCCTCTCCGTCGCGTGGATCGTTGAACTGCTCCGCTGCTGCGAGCGCCTTGCGGTCGATGGGCTCGTCTGGCACGTTGGGGTCCTTGATTCCCCAGCGGGCGACGTTGAACAGATAACCGTTGAGCGCCACACTCATGGCGAGAGCAATAACGATCCATTTGGACAGAATCGGATCTTCCAGACTCTCGAAGATGCTGCCAACCATTCGCCCACCGACACCGTATGGGTGGAAACGGCCAAAAGCATGATCTGCTTCCGCCTCTGCCGCCGTCTCAACTGCGTAGTGCACCGAAGGGTACTCCAGCTCGTATTTGATAGGGGTGAGGACGGTGACGACTGTGGGCTTAGAGTGGCTTCTGGCATTGAACAAAATCTCATCCAGGCCGTTGGAGGCAACCTTGAACGGATCTAGGGGAGGCATGCTAACAACACCCCCCAGACCGCCGGACCAGGATGTGACTCCAGACAGACCGGTAGTTCTAAACGGAATCGTCACAATGTTGGCGATGTTGAGAGAGAAGAAGCCGACGACCATCCAGAACTTGAACTTCGGAACGTTGCCGCTCTTAGCGTTCTTGCCGAAGAGGGCCTCACTGGCCACATCACCATTCTCTTGCCTGGGCCAGTCATTGCTAGAGGCAACGTTCTCGGCAACCCGACGGCTGACACCGTCGTCTTCGAGAGCGCGGCGCATCTCGAGATGGCGACGCATACGGTTGACTTCGAGCTTGATGCTCAGAACGGCGACATAGAAGGTGAAGAGGAAGATGCAGTCGAAGACCAGGATCCAGGCGGCCAAGAAGCAGAACTGCTGGAGCCCACCCTGCACGCCAGAAGCAGCGCCGGCAATGAGAATCACAATCTCGATCAAGTAGTCGCGAACAATGTCGAAACCAGTCTCCTTAATGGCTCGCGACACGGCGTACTGAATGACCCCCTCGTTGTGGGCGGGGTCCTTGGCCGACTTGTCGTCATGCTGCTTCTTCTCGGGTCTCCGGTATTCGAGAGCGTGAGACAACACGGCCCGGGTCAGAACAATATTCTTCTCGAAGCCAATGGTCACCACCAGGAAGGGTAGGCCCTCGGAGAGTAAGACGAAACTGACTGGGACTCCGAGCTTTGTCGTGACGTTGAGACCGAAGAGGAAGGCGAAGAAGGAGGAGAAGAGGACGCTGATGGCCAGCCACGTGTTGGAACCGAGCTTCCTCATCGACAGGAAGAGGGAGACGAAGGTAAGGTGCATGGAAAGGTAGCCGAGGACCATGATGAAAATATCAAGCGTGTCCGCGTTTTTGAGCAGATCCAGAAACTCGGAGTACGCGTTCTTCACCCAGCGCACCAGACTGTTTCCGGAATTGCCCCGAGCCGCCTTCATGATCCACATCTTCTTCTCGTCCTGGCCATGCTCGTTCCTGCGTACCTCCTGCTCCTCGGCGTCATTGGGGATCTCCTGGGCGGAGGCGACAAAGGCAGGCGCATCGCTGTACTTGACCGCAAAGGCCAGAGCGCTGTCTTGCGAGTACGTGGTAATCGAGTTCGAGGTCGAGGGAAGGTGAGCTACGGTCAAGTTGTCCGGCAAGGGAACGATATGGGCCAGGGGAGCCGTCTGGGCGGCGGATTCGCTGGTCTCGGGGAACACAAGTGTAATCAGAGCTAGCGAATCGGCGTCCTTGCGGGCTCTCGCACTGGAGTCGGAGACCTGCCACTTCCAGCTCGTCTCGGGGCCGGTCTTCAACACCCGGCTTCCTTCTACTAGGGAAGACCACTCTGTATTTCTTACATTCCTCGTCACATCTAACAGAGTCTCTCGCATAACGCCGACATAGGCGGTGCTGGCCAACAAGGCGATCAAAACGATGGTATGAACCGGGTGCGAGCAGGATAGCCGCGCAAAGAATTGTAAAATAGGGGTGAGCTTCTTGTTCATCTTAGAGGGTGGGGCATGGACGTCGGTTTGCCGCTCACCGCGAAAGCGCGAGGGCAGAAATGAGGAGGCGGTGATCATATTCATGTTGAGATCGACGGCATTAGGCGGTTTCGGAATTTATAGGTGTCCTGAACAATGGCGCACATTAGCACCCATGCGAGAGACAGTTTTCTTCTTCTGTTCAGTGTTCGGGGCGTACCTGTTACAAATGTCTCAGGCAGCTGCGAGGCTAGGACGCCCCAAGAGTTGAACGGTGTTGAATCTGTACCAACTCGACGGCGGGGTGAAAAAAAGGCGGACGTAAGAGAGGTCGTCGATTGTGCGGAGGACGAGGGACTGGCAAGTCCACCTAGTAAGCGTTCGGGGCTCGATTAGCTGTGCTGCGATACCGAGAGTCGGCGAAAGGTGGTGGGAGGAAGTGGTTCTGCCCGCATTCGAAATCTATGTATGTGTGGTCCTTGTCGGGAGTGGGACCAGAGTTGATTCACAAACCGGTCACCGAACCCCGATGGCCGCGCTTTGTCGAGCAACCTGCAGAGTAGGACAAACAAGGCAAGGCAAGTCAAGACTTCCGCTTGCTATGCAACTCGAATGCGAAGAAGAGACAGAGATCTATTGAAAGGAAAAGGAGAAGAGGAGTGAAAGGAGGAGGGGGAGGAGGATGTAAGGGAGAATTAGTACATACCTAGGAACCGTACAATCTTATCCGTCCAACTCTTCCGAAATCTATAATGGTCGTGATATGCAAGAAAAGATGCTGCTGCAGCAACTTGAATGGAGTCGCATTCAGGAGTCCCCTAATTTGAGGTATCGTTTTTAAAATGGGCCCACCGTGCCGTTGGTACTGTACGACATGTACAGCGTATTCTGTAGGTAGGGGTTTGCCCTGCCAGACCCCTGAGTGTAATGGCAATGTCACCCCAGGTCAGCTTACGTTGGGAAAGGTAAGAAGACAGTAGCACACACCTAGACCTCTGACCGCCGTACTCGTCTTCTCTTTTTTTGTTTGTGTTTGTCTCCCGGTCAATGTGGTCTGTAGCGTCTAAGTATATAAAAGGGCCGTATTGCCTTTTACGCATCACATGTGTCCATGCGTTGACACGATTTGGATGTCCGCTGTCATATGTAGACAATCTCCCCAGCATACAAATCGGGTAAGCCCGTTCCCCGCTAGTTACATGGAACTCAGTCCTCTTCACGACAACAAAGAAGGTATGATGCCATTGGTTCCGTCCGGTCCAGCTCTTTATAGCACCGGTATTGTACCTCCCTGTGGACGCCTTTCTTATCTCATTGTAGAAATCAGAGCACTCCAGGGTCTATACTCTATGCGTCCTGTTTTTTGTTTTTATTTCTTATGTCCCGGTGTGTTTTTTGCGCAGCTCAATGTTATCGATTGTTGACAAGTAAAAATCGGGCTTTCCCGAATACGACACAAAATCCGAGAAGTCCAACAGTATGCCATACTGTGTGTATTTATCTGCAGGGATTCGGTCAATGGCACCAACTGTCCCAACCAGCTGGCTGGAGAGCACCAATAGAATTTCACTGGAAGACGGGACTTTGTATGTCGGTATTCTCTAGATAGATACAGGTACACCAACAGTCATTTAGTACAAGAGATATCAATTCGACCGATTCCCTGCTGCTCATAACAGAGTTTTCCCTCATGTACATGACTTGAAAAGCACAAGGTGTCCTTGTATAGGATTTCGATTTTCCCACCACCAGACAGCATACAGATTACATACAAATTGTAGGTTAGGCTACCTACTTTACAGTAAGTGGACATGGATTATCCTTAGGTTGTACGCTCCTCAAAGAGGAAGTCCCCTGTTTGAATCTTTTTTTCGAAATCTGCTTATTACAGTCACAGCTTGCGGGGATGGAACACTGCAGGGACATGCCTGTGCGGCTATCCGAAAACGATGTACCTATCTGTCTGTCCCGTAGCACTGGCACCCTACAGTCACCCACAATTGTCTTGGCCTGATGAGGAGGGCCGAAGCCTCAGGAGCTGAAGCCACTGAACAGAAATTTTCATGGTCAACGCCACAACAGCAGACCAGCCAACGATGGATCCAACCTATCTACAAGAGACGTCATTTACAACGTACCGCAGCCAGCATACAGAGTGTAACAAGAAAATAAAAACTGTCTCCTTTGTCGCAGCGCACTCACTCAGAAACCCATACTGCAGATAATGCTTATCTAAACAGATCCTTGCAACGACGTCCAAGTTGGTAAATAATCAATCCACCAAGAGTCCCAAACGTCGCACTTCAGGCCCATGCAACCCCACTATCTTAGCGCCCGCATCCTCTATCTGCCTCTTGCACGCATCCCACGAGGCCTTATCGCTGTCGACCGCCCTCGTGCATTCCTCGATGAGGTAAGTCCGAAACCCCTCTCTCACCGAGTCCTGCGCGCAGCTCTTGACGCAGTAATCCCCGGCCAAGCCCACCACGTAGACGTCCGTGACGGCGTGAGACCGCAGGAGGGACAGCAGTCCACTATCGCCCACCCTCTTCCTCTTCTTCCCCTTCTCCTCCTCCTCCTCGTCCCCTTTCTCGTCAAAAGGTGCGTAAAACGGACTATACATCTCCACGCGCGCATCCGTGCCCTTCTCGATCACGACGTCGAGCCTCTCGGAGTCAAGCTCCGGGATCAACTGTGCGCCCGCCGTGCCCTGCACGCAGTGCACCGGCCACAGGCGCGACTCGTATCTCTGCGAATCGTCGTACGGGTTCGCGACCTCCACGCAGTCCACGAACGCCTTCTTCCCCGCGTGGTTGGACGCGAACGAGATGTGGTTCGGCGGGTGCCAGTCCTTGGTCGCCACCTTCAGCGCAAAAGAAGGCAGGGCGAGAAGCTGGTTGATGGGCGCCGCTATGTCCCGGCCCCTGGCCACGGCGAGTGAGCCGTTCTGTAGGTGCGATGATATTTAGCCATTGCCATCATTTGTCTGCGACTCACAATCCTGTAGAGAAGGGTTTTAAGAGTGTTGCATCCCGGGCTGCCTCGGATTGTGTAAATGTGATAAGGTTTTGAAGGTTTATGCATCATTCAGGTACTGAGTCGGTAGGGCTAGTGTGGTGTAACTTGTACGCACCGGAGGACAGAAATCTTCCTGCATGTCTACCACAATTAACGCGGGCTTGAAATCGGTCGCCATGGTGTCAATGCTGTATGGAGCGTCCTACAATGGGATGCAGGTATTCTGTAGATTGATGGTTGAAGGGATTCTATCCGTTGCTCCGAGGCTCCTAAGGTTAACTCAGATTTGTAGCAACTTAGAAGTACAGCAGTACAGGTGGGAGGGGGGCTATTTAACTACAGTTACTGACGGCCTCAAGGTGCACACCATTGTGGTTAAAAACTTCACAGATAGTGTTTATCTGGTGTTATTCATACAGTATCGTAGACAGTCCTCTATGGCTATAAAAAGTTGTACTCAAATACGCGCAGCATGTTTGTACATGAATTTACCTGCCTGATTTTCTGTCGGCCGAAAAGCTATTCTGACCCTGTCCAAAATGTTCTTACCACTTGGTACAAACAGACCCTGTCTCCATATCCAAGTAGCCTGCAAAGTGTCAAAATGATTTTCCAAACCCATGCAGCCCGATTGACCCTCAGTCAACATGAATCCCCGTTCTCGTGTTACTCGGGTTGACTTTGCTGTATGGAAATGCCACATATTTCTAAGCCATCTGCCATTCTCCTCGGTTTCATCCATGCCCACGTACTCGGTCGTCCCGTACATACCCCAATAGGTAAGAAGACAGGTCTCTATAAAGTACCATGTCAGCTAAGACGAAGGCGATATAGTCCAGTCATATCTCTCTTTCAACACCGGCAGAACAAAGTCTTCTTTCTGGGGAGCTGTCGATAAGTGGAGTCGTAACCCGCACTTTGTCGGGCGGTGCCCCATCTTCAGGCCGGACGACAAGAGCCCTGGAATCCTGATTGCCTTGCTTAGGAATTTCCGTACAGAGCGCCCCGTGTCCGTGCATTCCCCCTCGTCTCAATTGATAGATATATCGTGGCCTCGTATCTGCGAAGACCGACCTTTTAAAAGCATCACCTCCGCATCCGTCTTCCAGGTTGCAGGAGCAAAAAAGCTTTTTGGTCGTTGATTCTGCAAATGTCAAGGATGGCCGGCACCTGTACGTGCGTTCACACAAACAACCGCCGGTGCAGTCAGTACTCTCTGTACCTTGGCATGAGTTTTCGCGCAAGCCGAGACCATACCGGCCCCGACACCGCCGGAGAGCAGGTCTTGTATCCAAACAGATTGATAAGTGATATTTTCCGAATCATCCTGATCAGATCCTCATCTGCCTGCTTTCTTCGACTCTTGGCTGTTCTTCACGATCCAGGGATGGTCCAAGACGCTCCTCAGTGGAAGTCGCTTTGACGGATCAAGGACAAGCAACTACAGAACAGAGTTAGCAGTTAGTAGAGGATTAGGAGACAGGGACATCCTACCGAGTAGACAAAGTCCTTTGCCTCGGGTGACAGGTATGCCGGAAGTGGCTTCAAGTCTCCTTTCGCGATCCTCTTCTTCGTCATGTCGAGCGTGTCCTCGAATGGCGCCTCGCCGGTCAGGAACTCGTACGTCAGGACTCCCAGTGTCCACTGGTCGACGGCGTTGGAGTATCTCGGCCTGCCACCCTGGAGCATCTCGGGAGGGAGATAGTCTAGCGTGCCGCAGAGGGTGTCCCGCCTATTACTAGGCGCGTGGACGCTATAGCCGAAATCGGCCAGCTTGAGCTCCCCGTGGCGCCCGATCAGGATGTTCTCGGGCTTCATGTCGCGGTGCATGACGTTCTTGCCATGGAGGTAGTGGAGGGCTATGGCGACCTGGGCGACGTACGTGGCCGCGCGCCGCTCCGAGAAGCGCGTCGCGTCCTGGAGCGTCTTGTACAGCTCCCCTCCGGCCGCGTACTCGAGGATCAAGAAGATGCGGCGCGAGTCGTGGAACCAGCCGTAGAAACCGAGGACGCCCGGGTGCCGCAGGTTGCTGTGGACCTCGATCTCGCGCCTCACGTGCTTCTCCGCGCCCTCGCGCATGATCTCGTCCTTGTTCAGCACCTTGAGCGCGCAGACGTACCACGAGCTCCGGTGCCTGGCTAGGTAGACGCGCCCGAATTTGCCTCTGCCCAGCGGCTTGCCGATCTCGAATAGACCGAGGTGCAACTTCTGATAGTTGCGAGGCAGCGAGGAAGTGCGGTTCTCCACACCTTTGTTGAATCCAAACTTTGAGGACTTCGCTGCTGAGCCGAGTTTAGGGATTGAGGGCGGCTGCATCCGGTTTAGACATGCTTGTTTGCGAAGAACCTCGGACTCGCCGCCCCGAAGATGAACCACTGGAGGAGGTATTTCCTTGTTCCTGGTCACGGTGGCAATCATTTCGAAGAGGAAGAGAGATCAGCCACGTGATGTGGTAAGATATGTGAGCTCACCAATGAGCGGAGCAAAGTGGCGTTCTCGTAAGAGGGTTGAGTGCATGGGCTGATCGAATTCTTCAAATGAGGCTGAAACAAATAAAGACTAGAGTTCCGCTGAGGCGGTAGTGCGGTTGTCACGACAACGGTTCCCGCATCTCTGGGGCAACTTCGTTTGGTCAAGACCAAGTAAAAAGTTCTGACAAAAGGTTTCCATCGCACCATCTGAAGAGAGGCAGATTTTTGCTAGATGAGAGGCGTCAAGTAGGTAAGGCTTTCTGCTATATCGGGGTCATCACGCTCTTATTAACCCTCCAGATACAGATACTCGGTCATCAGAATGTTGTGCCTCTTGTTAACATGTACAACACTATATAGGATTTAGTGTGACGAACTAAGGTTATACTTGAATTAATGGTCCGACAACGACACCTAAGATGAAGAAGTGCAGTAGTACGGTAGGGTTTAACTAACTATATAATACCAAAAGTTCCCCACGTTTCTATAAGATTTCTTTCATAGCAGGAGTGGGAACTTGGTAATTCGCACGGCCTGGTAAGGGTCAGTATACAGAGGTGACTGGTGTAAAAGGATCGCGAGCGAAGACGATTTCGAAGCATTCCCAACACCATATCAGTGTAGGTACTACGCGATGTGCAAGTCAATTGATTCGCTGCTCTCGTTGGAACGCCAGATCGGATATTAATCAATTAATACAGTGTTTCGATGGTCACAGTTAGCCTTACACCTCTATTTGGCTCGGACAAAAAAGTCCTTCCATGTCCAGATTATGCCAAACCCATTTTACATTGCGCCAGGTACCTAACCAAGATTACTGGATGACAAAGGTCGGTATAGAAAATGAAAAAAGTGATGATGAATAAATGTCTTGACGGTGACCTAGTCGTGGCGTCATTACCTCTTTTAAGGGTCCAAGGGATAATACGCTACCCGAAAGCAAACAATTTGAAACAAGGTCAAGAAAGGAAAAAAAGAAAAGAGGAAATGTGAGATCTCGCAATAATCAGTATATACATGTATGTAGATACGCAGGTACAGTGTTCGCGTGCAGTATCGAGATCATAGATGTCATAGATGAAGGGAAGGTGCAGGCTGCAGCTATGACAGCTCCTGCTGTTTGTTAGGATGTTGGGCTATTGCCTCTGTATCGCAACTTGTGACTGCTTTTGTATAAGAAGTTGACCGAGCTCCTGCCAGAATATCGTTTTTGCAGTCTTGCGGACTTGATCATTTGCCATCAAAAGGACTTAGGTACTTAACAAAGTTTCAACTGGCCGCAATCAATCCCCCGAATCTCACAACTCCTTCCATTCACCTCTCACCTGAAGCCCGTTCGCAAGCAAGTCATTTCATCCGGCTGCCACACAATCACTCTCCTCCCACATCCACAACCCGACACTTAAACACACAGTCAACTGAAAAAAAGAACAGAACAAACGCCCACAATGTCCGACTACGAGAAAGAAGCACCCACCGGCGACATCGCCGACGACTCGTACGCGAGCCGCGACAACGACAACGTGCCCGTCGTGTCCGACAAGGTCGAGGTCGAAGACCCGATCGACGACGCGCAGGCCGATAGCGATGCGCAGCTGGGTATGCCTGCCCTCCCTTACATTCATGATCCATCGCATCCTGTCCTCTCCTCTCGGAGTACATTCTCACAAACGCCCCTTGTAATTTCCTACTGCCACTCCTTCGCAAGCAACTAACCGAGAAAAACAAAAACCACAGACCGCGACGAAAAAGAAGCCATCGACGAATCCAACATCGTCGACGAGCGCACCCGCGGCGCCGCCAAGCCCGCCGGCACGTACCGCGAGCCGACCGACGAGGAGGGTCTGCCCGAGAACGATGGCACGAGCTCCACTGATCAGGCTTAAACCTAGATTTTTTAAAAATAAAATCTAATCTGCCTTTCTTTCTTTTCTCCGGACGTCACCGTTGCGGCTCAGTTCTTATGGAATCAGGGATGAGTTGAGGAGAATTCGGTTCTTGCGAGCAGGGGGGGGATGGAAATAACGATTTGAGATTTGCAAATGACTGCGCGATGGGAACGAGATGCATTCCACACAGGACACTTTTCATGGTCCGCTGACTTGATAACTTCACCATAGTATCTCCAATGCAATAGGCTGTCAACATAAATTCGGCATTCATTTTCTCGCAGTGAACTTTAGTGTATTGAAAAACGTTACAATATAACAGTTTTCTATCCCAATGTAATGCAAACGCTAATAGGGATACAGAGAAATCTTTGATCCATGAAGGCGGCGGCGTTTATTATACAGGAAATATACAGAACAGTTACAAGCGTATCCATTTCTTACACGAGACGCTCATGAAGCAGCAGCCTCCTTCGCCTCCTCTTCCTCCTTAGCCGTCGCCTCGGCAGCAGCCTTCTCCAGACTCGGGCTGACGAAGAGATGATACGTTTTCTGCTGCGCGAGCGTCGTCTTGGCGGGGCTGCGCACGAGCGGATCATCGCCCTTGTTCGTCTTGGGGAACGCAATGACGTCCCTCACGGATGAGACGTCGCACAGGATCGACACCAGACGATCGAACCCGACCGCGAACCCGGCGTGCGGCGGACACCCGGCCCTGAGCGCGTCGATGAGGTGCCGGAACTGGGACACGCCCTCGGGCGACATCTTGAGCACGTCCCGCATGACGTACTCCTGGACCTCGGCGACGTGGATGCGGCGGCTGCCGCCGCCGATCTCGACGCCGTTGAGCACGAGGTCGTAGTGGTCGGCCAGGGCGCGGAGCGGGTCCGTCCTGAGGAGGTCGACGTCCTCCGGGGACAGGGGCGCGGTGAAGGGGTGGTGCGTCGCCTTGATGCCCGCCGCGCCGCCCTGGCCGGGATCCTCGTCTGCGGGGGAGAACATGGGGAACTTCTCCACCCAGAGGAACTGGAAGGATAGGTCCCTCTTTACGAGACCTTGTTCCACGGTGGTGTCGTAGATGAGCTTGCGCAGGCGCCCGAGCTCCGTCGAGCCGCCGCGTAACAGGCGCTCGTTCCTGCGCGCGTGCACGATGATGATGTCGCTATCGGAGCACTCGAGCCACGAGTGGTCCGGGTGCGCCTCGGCGAGCGCCGCCGCGGCCTCGTGGCCCAGGGCCGAGAGCCCGCGCTGCGGCGCCTGCCAGTCGAAGACGAAGACGCCGGGCGTGCTCTCGCCGCTCAGCCGGTTGGTCGTGTTAGGCAGCGCGTCGAAGAAGTCGCGCATGAACTTGCGCGAGGCGTTCGGACCAGCGTCGTCGAGGCGGAACTTGCAGGCTTCTATGATGGGGTCTTCGATTTTGGTGAGCATGCGTTTGAAGTCGTCGGAGACCAAGTGGGTGATGGGCATTATCTACCACTTGCGTATTAGTAATCGACGACAAGGATATGATGAGAAGCGAGGACTTACCTGAGACGCCTGCTCAATGCCGATGCGGAGATCGGGCTTGTCTATGCCGAACCGCCGCATGGCTTCCTCATAGCTGATACTTCTCGCCAGATCCTCCTCGGGAATCCGAGGGAAGGGTCGAGACTCGAGCGGCGCATTGTCCGCTCTGACCGGCTGCCACGTGCCGTTATAGAGATCGCCCTCGACTAGAGCGCGCACATAGTTCTCGTTGAGGGTCTTGAATAGACTGTGCATCAACTGACTGACGACCCGCTGCACCGTTTTTCCCGTGGCAAACGACATCTCGAGATCCAACTGCGTGAATTCGGGTTGTCGGTCCGCGCGATGGTCCTCGTCGCGGAAGCACTTGGCGAACTGGAAATAGTTGGGCACGCCTCCCGACATGAGGAGCTGCTTGTACTGCTGCGGGCTCTGGGGTAGCGCATAGGCGAACCCCCTCTTCCGCGTGGGCACAAGGAACTCGCGAGCGCCCTCGGGTGTGGACTTGAACAGGACGGGCGTCTCGACACCCATGAAGCCCAGGTCGCGTAACCGTCCCTCGAGGTGCTTCTGGATGTCGTCGCGGAAGCAGAGTCGCTCGAACAGCAGCTGGTCGAACCTCATCTGCAGGTGTCGAAACTTGGGAGGCCAGGCGACCTTGTCGGAGACGATGATATCCTTGTCGAACGTGTTGAGGCACCGGATGGATTCCAGCACTACCTCGCATTCCCTCGAGCGAGGCTTGCCTTGCAGCTTCTTCGCTTTCGTGGATATGACGGGCTTGTTCAGGTCGATGTTGGGTTGGTCTTCGTAGTCTTCCTCGTATTCTCCCTCACTATGCTCATTGCGGGGCTTTATAAGCTTCACCGTCCCCGTGATGGAGACGGCCGAATGAGCAGGGATGCTCTTCAAGGCCATCTGTGCTTGATGCTCCGGCGTACCTTTCTCCTCCCAAGACGACACGACCTGGATGTTCCCACGGTGCTTGGTGGGCATCTGAATGTCGACAAAGGTCAGTCTGGGCGATTTAGTCCGCCGCTTGCCAAGGAAGCCGTTGATTGTAACGGTCTTGCCCTCTTGATAGAAGGCCCAATTTATAGGGTCAGCACGGGCAACTCGTACTACGGGCAAGTCGTTAGAGAGTTGGTGTTCACAAGTGGATGAATGAGTAGCCATGGAAAGCCCTACATGAGTCCTTGAGGAGTTCGAAAGGGTCGTTGAGGACTTCCGGAGTTGTAGAAGCAGGAGGTGCAGATTCACTTATATCTGAGTGTTCCGTCGATGAGTGACGGACTTGTCTTGAGGGACAAGCCCGACATTGCCAGAGCGGCCGGGCACCCCAAGCAGAAAGGCATCTTGGAGCCACCACCCTCGCCGCCGGTACTCTGGCAGCCCTGATCATATTGATTTGAATGCCGGTCTCATACCGTTCACATCGCCTCGAGACTGATCAACATGTCTGTTTCATCTGAAAGCTCAACCCTTTAAAACATATGAGACCCGCTTTTAATCATCTCACTACATACCGACCGACAGCTGCCAGTCCCTAGGTTAGCTAACCTAGCTCAATTGGGACGCAAAAGCTTATCGATTAACTTTTGACAGGCTAGCTATATCTTCCGCGGGCGTTGGTGGGATTTTTGGAACTTTTCTTTCCTTTCCTTCTTCATCCTTCCAATTCAAATAAAGGTGAGTCCATACCACACACAATCATCATCCCAAAAACGCAGTCGCTAATCTATCTTTCTCGCAGATGATGAAAGCCGCGTGTATAATTTGATCAGCGTCCCTCTCCCCGGAGCTTCAGAACTCTCCTCCCTCACCGGAGGCTCAAGTGGTTCTGCTGTGACGAGGTTTGGGACGCATGAAATAAGCGTCCGACACAACCGGACCTTGTTAATCATCGGACGCGTTTGAAAGGCAACTCTGATATAAACACAAATTTGAATTTGGAAGAGAGGTATCAGGTGGGTTGGGAATCTGGGTTGGCAATGGCGTTTGCGTGACACCATCCCTTGGGTTTGTCTCCGAGTGGAAGGCAGCTCTGAGGGTATCATCCGATGGGAGAAGAGCAAGCTATCGAAGGGCCTGGCTTTTCAAAACATGCATGCCATTCGCGAGTGGGATATTGATTTGCGCTGCGAGTGCGGCATTCTAATTGCTTTCAGTTTTTGACGACTTCAGTACCATTCAATATATTCAATATACTCTTCAACCCTGGGTTTTGGACATGGACCAAGATCGTGAAGAACGCGCCTACGTTGCCTCCCCTGGCTTTCTATTCCCACCATGTGGACTCGATCGACTTGATTCTGATGTGTGCTACCTAAACGCCCAGTGTACTCTTGTACCGGTATCAGGCAGCTGCATCATCAAGCATATACATGTCACCATATCACATCACCAACCTTTACATCAATGACTCGACCCAAGAAACTTGGCCTGCGACCATAATCATGACACAGATATAAATATGTAAAGGCGATTTGGAAGCGCTTTTCATGTGAAATAAGTAGAATACCAAGGATTTTATCCGCTGTAATCCGACATTGACAGGGCCTGTTCGTCAGTGGCCGGTGAAAAAGAAATAACAAATACTGACTCCTTCCATCGAATAACAAGGCTTCCCGAATCCAAAACGCCGAGCTCCTTTTACCTCCAACTCTAGCAGAGCATTGAACTTTGTACAATCGCTGGGTTATGATGTTGCTTTGTTGCACGGGAATGCCGATTGCTGAGCGGGTCGTGCTAACAAAGGCGACTATGCAGTTCATCAGGGCAGATAATGCCCGGTGACGGGACTTGTGCTATCTCGTAAAGTACTCATCATGAGTAGAATTGAGATTTCTGAAAACTTTCGGCCGTGATGTCTCCCGCCTTACCGGTGACAGCCGGCGGCGGTGTGCTCGTGCTCGTCAATGAGTTTGTCCGCGGGCTTCCCGGCTCACTAGCAGCGGCCTTGATCGCGGCAATCGGCTGGCCCGGACGTTTCGTCACCTCCAGGAAGGTGGACGGTAGGTATCCGACGCGTCCGTCTCTTGCTCTGCAGCGCCACCATTCGCTTGGGTTTCCGAGAGGATCGCTCTTGCTCAAGACTGCGATAAAGTCGCCCTTCTTCACGGCCAAGTCGACTCCCTGCGTCGCGTTGCCCGCCTCGGGCGAGAAATCGTAGAGGACGCGGCAGAATTCGAGTTTGCTCGGATCTATCGTCGCATTCTGACCCATGGCCTCGGCTCGTCTGCGTTCCTCTTCCTCAGCCGATGCCGCGATAGACCTTATCGCCTTGCTCATAAGATACGGGAGGCCAAAGGCGGCGAGGAGAAAGAATATTAAAGGCTTTCGACTCGGTTTAGGCTGAGCTGGGGCGCCGTTGGGACCGGCGGGTAATTGCCGACCCTCGAAGCGTGCGAAAGCGGCAGGCGTCAGCGACATGGCGTCCGCAGGCGGAGGGCGTCCGGTAAGCTTTGCGAGTAGCGTCCGGATCCATCGCATGAGGGTGAATATGCCGAGGACGGAACCCAAAGTATCTCGCAGGTTGCCGAACTGCTCGGCCACCGAGACCATGGCTAGCGACCAAGTCAGAAAATGAGCGGAAACAGAGGCACATGGAGTATGAATACGCACCAAAGAAACTCGAGTGTGTTGCCATGTAGGTGCTCTCAAGCATCTGAGCAAAGCCGCCGAACGCGCCGACAACGCCCTCCAGCATCTGGAAGGTGGCCTGTGTGCTGTTGCTAAACCGGTTCGTGAGGCTGTTGGGGTTATGAGGGTCATGCATCATGCCCGGCATCCCCCCATACATGCCACCGCCGTACATGCTTCCGTATCCGCCATACCCGCCGCCGTAGACACCGTAACCATGGCCTCCCATACCTCCCATCGCACCCATTCTATTATAAGGCGTTGAATAGGGCGAGGAGTATGCGGAAGTGTAGGGCGCCGGGCCAACGTGACTATACGCAGATGCGTTTTGGTTGACTGCGGCGGAGAGAGAGTCAGGCCGAGGAGGGATGGTAGGTGCGGAGGTGGACGCCGACGACGCGTTAGGAGCTGTTGGTGCGGTAAGGGAATTGGAGGTGCTGCTCGCAGCCGGTAGTGGCGCCGACATTGATGGGCCTATACGAACGAGGCGGGATGATTAGAACAGTATTCGCGAAGTTGACAATGTAACGGTCTAACGTACTACTGGCGACAGCTGTCGCACCAGCACGCTCCCAAGGTTTCGGCGGCGAGGCCATTAACTTAATCTCTATGCACTCCGTATGTATAAGGTTCTTCGCGTGGTCTCGATCGATCTTCTCCTAGCCGAAATCAAGTGGTGTCGTCTGTCTCGGTTACACTTGCTTGTTTGCCGGTCGAGGAAAGAACGATTAAGCGCGTGAGTGTGGTCGTGCCAGTGTAGTTAAAAAAGCGGAATTACAGCGATAGAAAGGAATTAAAGGGCGTAGGAGGTGATCATGAATGAATAAGATCACGTCTATGTAGCTATCATTAGGAACAGGTGTATGTAGAAGATGTCTTGATGGGGCGAGATTGGAGATGTGAAAGTGTTGACGGCGTCTGGATCTGGGGGGTGGGTGAGTGGGTCACCAGTTTGTCCGAGTTGGCCAAGCGCAGACAGGGGGGGACAGCAACTGCTACCTCGGCTTGTGAAGATCAGGACACTCACTTTCCCGCGGCAAGTGCATCTTGAAGGTTAACCTAAGGTTACATTATTTTACCCTTCTGGTGTGCGTCCAAATACATACTTGTTCTTCAGCCTCTCCTCAATTTTTGATTCATTACTAGACTTGTACTCCCGCTGTATTGTTCAGCCCTATTATTTCCCTCCTCCTAGGTAATATGCTCAATTACCGAATTTTACCATCTTCTTCGCGCGCTTCCGCCATTTCTCGGGGACCCGATAGTTGACTGGACTCTCAGACCCAACAAAGATGAAGCCATCGTAAATGATACCACCTATGATTGAACCAGCCATGGTCGACAGCCACGGTCCGTATATCCACCACCCTGTGCTGAACACTTCCGGGGCCTGATACCCGACCGCCCACGAAATGACGCGGGGTCCGAAGTCCGTCGCCGGGTTGATTGCTGTGCCCACGTTATATCCGAGTGTGAACTTCAACGTAGTGACCAGTAGGCCGAGGATCTGAAGGAAACGAAAAAGTAAGCGACAAGCACTGCACACACATCCATCTCTACGAGGTGCAGCTCCGAGGCGAACTTACGAATGCGTGCATTCCCGCACCTGGCGGGTTGTTCTGGTCATCTCCCAAGGCGAATATCGCAATCACCAAGATGGCACTGCCGACGACCTCGTTGAAGCAAGCCGTGCTCATCGACACGTATTCCGGCGGGCTCGAGAACAGCGTCAACGCCGTGTCTGTCTTGGTCGGATCGACGTGGTGGATAATGTCCCTGAAGCAACCGTACGCGAGCGCAGCGGCCGACAGGGTGGCGAGGAATTGCGCGACGATGTAGATGCCGCACGATTTCCAGGGGAAGCCGCGGAACAGTGATAGCGCGACCGATATGCACGGATTCATGTGTGCTCCTGACACACCGCCGCCGAGATAGATGCCAAACATCCATGCGAACCCGAATGCCCAGCAGGCCGTCTCATAGGTTCCGTACTGCTGCTGTTGACCCTGCGACAGGTTTACGGATAAAGACCCGCTGAGCCCGAGGAACACCGCTATGAACGTCTTTTGTTCTCATTAGCTTCACGACCCCAGACTGGCTGTATGTGATTGACATGGGTTTGGATGGTTAACGTACCGCAAGGAACTCAGCAAGTGGTTCTGGATGTTTCGCTCGCACGCGCGCCCACCAATTTCGATACTCGTTGGGGTCCTCATCCCCTTCCTCTGCTTCCTCGTTCTCGCGTCGTCCGATGGGCTCGCTGTCGATGCCATAGCTTGGCTTGTCTTCTTCATTCTTAGATTTCTCCGTGTGTTGCGCATGTCGGGTACTGGCTGTGTCCTCGCCCTCGGGATTGTAATCGAACACCGGCTGGTCTGCGTCATTGTACCTGTCGCCATGCGTCACGCCTTGGGACGTTCTTCGCGGTTGCTTCTTTCTCTGTGCAGACTCGTGTTTGTCACCGTCCCCGTTTTTGGCGTCCTCTGTTGCCGGTATGGGCGACTGCTCCGGCGAGACTTCTCCTAGCTCGGCCAGCTCCTCCTTGGACGTTCCCTCTCCGGCCGGGCGAGTGACATATCTTTGCTCTTTACGGCTCCACCGCGTCTTACGCGGTAGAGGCGCACCGAGACTGAAAACTGGCTTCCGGCGCTGTTGATCAAACCATGGGTTGTCGGCATAGTAGTCATCGTCGACCCATCTGTGGGTTGGTTGTGCCCTTTTCGCCAACGCTCGGCGTCTCTGTATGGTAGGCACGGCTGAGATGCCCGAGACTGCCGACTCCCGTCTCATGACACCTCTGGAGTCGCGTGAACCGGGCATGTTGAGACGAGAAGATGAGCCATGGTTGCCAGGACTGATTCCGGGTGTCTCCGGTAGGTCTGGTATATCGTGCCATACGTCAGGTCCATCCTCACTTGCTTGCGTCATTTTCCCTCTGTGAATACGCTAGGATCTGGTAGGGCTACTGAACTGGCTTGTTTTGTCCCCCAAGTCCAGTAGACATATACGATGCCGTTGTCCTTTACTCTACATCTACAACTATCAGCAGATATCCGATATCCCAAGGTATGGTATGTTATATAGAGGTATCATTGCCGCCACAGGTAACATGAAGTCCAACATTCGGAGGAGAAACTCCTCGACCCCGTTTATTAACCTGGCTGGTACAGAGAGTTTCACAGGCAGGACGCGTAACAGGTACCAGATCGTCTACGGATCAAGGCTAATCAAGCGGGACAGGTCCACGAGGCAGGTAGCGCAACGGCCGTCATGGATAACGGCAACTCGAATAGTGGATGGGATCCATCGCACGATGTGTGCCTGAGGAACATCTATCGTCTATGTACTGTTTGTCGTACGTCGGTCGTCTCCACCGTCGCCCCTTCAAGGAACACATCTACGTACGTATGTATGTACTGGCTTTTGACTGCTTGGCTTTTGACGCTGGGGCAGGCTGTGTTTCTTATTTTGCCATCATGTCACTGAAAATTTGAGTAGATGGGTAGTGGAGATACTAGTGTAAGAGGAGGTCGACCGATTTAACCCACCCCACGGGCCTAAGCAGCGGGTTGTGGAATACACGCATTCTGACTCGCTGGTTTCTTCAGTCCACATACAAATCCCAAACCCACCTTCAGATACCAGGTAACAGATCTTGAGGCTCATCCGCGAGGGATTAACCTAGATTACCAGTTCTTATCTGGCAACCCTGGCTGTAAGTCAACCAACCTCTTTCATTACTATGGAAACCATGTCAAAGACGAGAATATCGAAAACCGGGGCGCTTATCAGGTTTGCCCTGCCTCTTCCTTGACACTCTGTTAAGATTCATTCTTGTTACATTCCTAACCTAGTACTTATTAGATAGTCTACTCTTTTCATATGAGGAAGCACATGGCTTCACAACTGACGCGGCTTGTCGTCTGAGACAGGCAAGTAGCATCGGAATCGAAAACCCTACGATATGATATGACTGACAGACTGACTATTCATCAAAAACGATCAGGTAACATGGGCGAGTAACACTCGTGTATTCTCATTTCTCCACCACGGAGAATAGCGTTGGAAGATTTATAGTGGATTCCAACGTTCATGACGTCAGTCGAAAACCTCTTGGCAACTGCTATAACGTCTTGTCATCTAATATACATCTCGCATTTGTTTTTTTTCGCTCGGAAGTGGGTAGTCGCCGCGGCCCGGCCCTTAACTTCCATATCAGCTGGGATTAATCACCGTTTCTGACGACCTCAATTGAATCTCAACTGTGCTTTTTCGATTACAAGGAGTAGCACGTACAAGTGCTCTAGAGGCTATACTACTAACACTAATAACACTACATGGACGAACCCATATGCTGTCTATCTACTTCAGCCCAGCATAGGCCGGACTAGCCTTGACGAACTCCTCCCACGTAGTCAAGTGATCCTCGACATACTTGTGCGACTCGTCCAGGGGCTCGCCGCCATAGTACCCAAACTCCTCCATGAGCCGCATGTTCTCGTACAGCTCGTCGACGGCGAAATCCGGCATCCCCGTGCCCTTCATGAAGGCGTAGTAGCCCTCCTCGGACCCCTGCACGTACTCGGCCGTCTTGCCCGCCTCGGGGTACACGTTCTTGAAGCCGTCGACGACGCCCTGCGCCGTGAGGTACTGGCTCGCGCCCAGGAAGCGCTTGCCGAGGAGCGCGTCTTTGTGCAGCACGATGGCTTTGACGTATTTCCCCGTGTCGGCCGTGTCGTATAGCGGGATGGGCGAAGAGGGCTTGACGGGCAGGCTGAAGACCCATTTGTCTTGCTGTTTGGAGAGAATGCCGCCCGTGATGTTGGACATGTAGAAGCCCGGCAGGAAGAACGTCGCCGGGATGCCGAGACTGCGCACGTACGACTCGACGTGCGCTTTGCTGTCGAAGTGGTACACGCGGGATAACTTGCCTTTGGAGACTGTTTTTTTTCAAGGTTAGTATCGGGGATTAGATAGGGGTTCGGATTTTTTTGAGAGTTGGCGGTGGCTTACGCTCCGTGATGTCGAGGAGAGAGCTCCAGATGAAGTGATTCACGCCAGCTTCCTGAGGACCGTCGTTTCGTCAGTACTTATCATTAAAAGTTAAGGATGAAACGAACGGAAACGTACCTTGGCGGCATCAGCTAGGCTGCGTCCCTGCTCCTCTTCCAACTTGGCGTCGAGCTTCTCCCAGTAGTTGGTCACAGCGAACACGGTATCGGCGCCCGTGAAGGCCTTGACGAGGGAGGCTTTGTCATTGAGGTCGGCCTGAGAGAGTGTGTGTCAGCGGGATGCTTTTATGTTTCAGTACCACTCGGACTGGAAAGCTTAGGTTAATAACTTACAGCAACCACCTCGGCACCCCGCGCAGCCAACTTCTTGGCCGACTCCTTCGACACGTCGCGCGTCACGGCGCGCACGGCCCACGAGCTCTTGAGTTTCGCATCGTCGAGGAACGTGCCTGCGACGGCGCCGCCCTGGTGGCCGGTCGCGCCGATGACGGTGATGATCTTCTTGTCTGACATTTTTCGTCTGTGGTCTGTTTTCTTCGCGAGGAAAGGATCGATAGTTTAATACAATATATGATTTTTTAGGTATTGAGGCAGGATGTGTTGTGATCCCGTTGCTAGGTTAGAGGTAGTGTTGCTGCTGATGCGAAGTCTGGTGATGCTGACTGCTGGATGAGGGGTCAAGATGAGATGAGATGAGCGGGAAGTGACGATATATATCTTCTTTGTTAATAAGGTAGGTAAACCTACAGCATACTCTACTCCCTTGCAGCATCCTAAATGTTACACAAGACATCATTTACACATCGCAAATCCAATCGCCTCTCTCCCTCTCTCCCTCCCTTCTTCCCTTTTCTCATTTTGCGCTTTCTTACCAATTGTCCAGTTTATTACAAAAGCAAGAATCGTCCGTTATTTTCGGTCGGAAAGTTCAGGTGGGGAATGCCGTGTACTTGGTATGTGTGTGTGTGCACAGCATATAATTAGGTATGATATGTAAGCACTTAACCTAATCAACTGGGGAAACTGCAAGGATGTATGTATGTCGAACGCCAAGTCTGCACAGCATTATATCGTGTGTAACTGCATCTTGATTACAGAGGTCAAAAATACGTTGATTAGAGAAAAAAAGAATTGGAAAAGACCCATGCATTCATACATACTATCGCATTGGTAATCCAGCAGATTGTCAAGACGCAATTCGAAGAAAAGCGACCCACTGTTCGACCGGAGCGATGCCGAATTGGTGGCTTATGTAAACAGTTACATACCGTCGACCGAAGACTGAAATGACGTGTACGAGCGCCCGGTTCCGCCTCCCGCTCTATTTAGCGTTGCTAGGTTAGGTATCTGCCGGGGATATCAAAACAGCAACATTCATGCCGAACCCAGCAACAGAGAACTCAAATTTTACTACTCAAACTGTGAGGGGGAAGACAATCTTGTTCATGATCTTCGAATTTCTGGGCAAGAGAATGTCTCTTGTTCTAGCAAACATCGAGTATATTCAGGCTTGTTTCAAATTCAAGCCAGCCACGTATGCATTCGCAAGTTTCGTAACGCGGTGCAGATCCTGAGCTATCCCCTGCTTAAAGTCCGAAAAATGCAAAATCTCATCTAGATAGTGGGTGTTGTAGAATCCGGCAGCAAACTAGATATGCTCTCGTGTAGAGTTCATCCAAGCTTGCAGTTTGGCATATAAAGCGACCTCGTGCGAATTCAAAATGCTCGCGCATCATACCCTCAGTAGGTAGTCTTCGGTTCCAACCCGGAATCCTGTTCTCGAATCGGGACCTTCCTAGGAATGTCTCGCTCCATAAGGTCAGATGCTCAGCATGAAGAGCTTGTCATGGATGGTGGTGTTCCGTGTATGTCTTGGTAAAGCAAACTCAGTTTCTCTAGTAAATTTGGCGAAGGTCCTTCATGGACGGAGAGAGAGTATCTGTCGCGTTTCTGAGCATCTGCGACAACGACATTGCGTTTGGCCGAGTCGTCCTGGCCTAGGACATTGGCCTGTTCAATGCTCGCTTGATTTTCTTTCCTGGCCGTCTCTGTCTCTCAACCGGTATAATTAGTCCCGATCACAATCCCTTCCAACACAGATCTGGATAGCAACATACCTCCATACTCTCGGGTTCGTTCATTCTCTCATTTACTTGTTGTTCCAACTCGGCTACCCTTCTCTTCAGCCCTCGCAGCTCCGCAAGGAGCTCAGCATTGCTCAAATGGCCTTCCCGGTCGCTTCCTCGGGTTTCAAGTCTTGGCTTAGCATGGAGTTCGTCGTCACTGCCGGCGATATGACGACCTTGGCTGACTTCTGGCTCGAGAACGCCCAGCTTCACGAGAGTGGCTTCCGTGCGGCTGTCAATATAGATATTGGTAAGGCCTTGGCTTAGGGAAAACACTTACGTCTATCGCGATAAAGGAAGTCGAAAACTGTCACGGTTCCAACCAAACTAGTACTAGTCTAGGAGCACGGACGGGAGCACGGACTATAGCTACCCCTGTATGAGTAGATATGAGGAAATCTCTGTCTAGCAGAGATTCTTTCTCTCCTTGTGCAATAACAATAAGTCATTACTGGACCCCCCAGCAGTGTGAGCTGTGACAAAAACCGCAAATGGCTTTCCGCCATCCTCAAAATCGTCGTAATATCCCATCTCTGGACGGTGTATGATAACTTTGCCAGTCTCCACCCTGCTGACAAGTCAGTTACAGAATGTCCTAGTGGGAGAAGGGGTATTGTTTGTGTGAGATAGCTAACTTTAGGTAATTGGAGATGTTATATTTCTTCATGTCGTTTTCCATCATGGCGTTCGGGGTCTCAATAGGTCCTTGTTTGTACCCGGAATCCGCATTGTCTCGATGGGTCCGCATGTTGTAGACGCTGACACGGATTCTGCCCACCTTACTTGTGTCCTCAAAAAGGGTGTTTCCATTCCTCATTGCATCGTCTTCGTCGCGTACTGCTTCACGTTAGTTTTATAATGAATTGGGACATCCGATTGGTATTTCAGACTCTTTTGTCTTTGGACCTACCGCACTTTGAGATGAGCAAACCGAAACTTTGCCGACTTCAGGCCATCACCATCCCGTACGAGTTCTGCCTCTGAGCTATTGACCCACTCCTCCTTGATCACATAGGGCTCATGGCGGATTTTCAACTTGAGGTCATCAAACTCGACGCGGTATGCGATATGGTGACTCTTGCGCTGGTAGTCACTTGACTTGAAGATCTCGATGCTTGGATAGTCCCCTGCCTTTACCTCGATGAATTTTACGCTGTATCTCACTCGGGAAAGCGAGCGACTTCTGGGGCCTGGGTATCTGGATCTGAGGCACAGGTATTCCTGGGGCTGATCCAGTTTGGCGGACTTTAATGCGTCAGGGGGTATCTCATACTCTGGCACGGGAATTCCGGCGACCTCGACTGTAACTTCCAGTCCGGGTATACCAGGAATGATCGCCATTGCCAGCGCGTGAAATGCTTTGTTGTACTTGAAGTTTCAGAGAAACTGCTGGGGAAATATGTTGCGCTATTGCCTATTTCTAGCGTGATTAGCGAGGTACTTGGCGGATGTGAAGTTTGGTGAGGGTGGTTTCCCAAGTGGTGGTGATGATGGTAGGGATTGGTGACTTGGTCAGATAGTGAGAGCTAATATCCGCGAAGGTGTAAACGACTGTTCCAGTTGTAGTTTGGTAAGATGGTGGTTCGATGTCTTAGCGTAAGTTAACATTGACAAGTATAATATAGATGGAGGCTGGTAGATGGGAAAAGGAAACTCTTACCTGTGCACCAGGTCGACCTCTCCTCACGTATCACAGGCCAGCAGAGGGTTGGATCAGCTCTGCAAGTCTGCAAGTTCCTAAAGGTGAGAGTAGGTAACCGGGTTGGTAGTATACGAGATAAGGGAGGCGAATCGCCCGCGATGAGACCATGAGCTGAATATACCGCCCATGCGCGATACTCGTAGGTTATTGTTCAGAGATACCCAAGGGATCGATTGGAAGGTTCAACCTTCTGCTGTATGTTGGTGATGAGATGGGTCTCTAACGTAGCACGAGCATTCAAGCAAGCCTGTAAGTGATAACTTTGTAACGAATGGAGAGTGGTACTAGTAAGAGGGAGGAAGGTTGACATTAGGGGAAAGAAGGTTGACGTTAGGGAGACTGCCTGTGACTTACATAAGTACCTACATCCATGTAAGTACTAATTGAGGTATGGAGGTAAGAGCGGTACATCTCAATATGTTGGCAGGAGCGAAGGTCCATAAGTCGTAACTGCCTCCATTCTGACGATAGTAAAAGTACCTCGCATGTACCTGTTAAGGGCAGGTGCATTCGAGCCTAAATAAGAATATCAAGGACCGTTAGTCCTATTGTTGTCGCTCACGAATAGTAAAGACACCTCTGAGTCTAGCAGATAGAAGCAGCCTTGTACGCAACACCCACCTCCTGTCAGTCTCGGTCGTTTATGGGAGATATAGGTTGCTTCAAATTCCCCTTTAGTTGTCGAGGAGATCTAATGAGGCATTGCCTATGATACTGAGATAAAAGTGCAAGTACTAATACCTGGAACATGGTTGATTGGAACTGTACAGACACGCTGGCTCACACCCCTCCCCCCTCTGGTCGGGTATTGAGGTGATACCGGACGAACTCTGCAGCCAAGGGGGTATTGTATTTGGTCACTTTCTTAACAACATCACTTTGGATCCTTTACATTTTCATTCTCGGAGCGAGCCCAACTCTATCCCCTCTGTCATGCATCACTGGTGGCTTGTCTGGAAAGCAGAGAGAATATGTAATTGTGCATGTATACGTCGACTGGGTTGCGTAGTACAAGCGGAGATCTTCACCACATCTCTCCCTGCTCTCGGGTCACTTTGACGGAAGAAGGTTTAAGGGCAGCGAGGGTTCTTTACGTTTCTCAAGAGTGACTAGAGCTCGCAAGAAAGCGACATGGAGACTAAACAGGATCTCGTGTGGTGCAACACACGGAAATGGGGTGGAATCACTCGGGGCAAGGCAGCATTGAAGATGGGGATCGAGTAATACGCGCTCATGGTCACGTCTTGTAAAATATGTGGGTTAATTAGAAGTCACCCAATTAAATGATAAAATATTAAGTACAAAAGACGGTGTGGTATTAGTGTACCTCTGTTGGAAAGTAGACATGGTGAGGAACTGGAGATCTTGTGAATAGGTGAAGTGTTCCGCTAAACAGTGATCGTGAAATAGATAGCCGTCGACTTGGAATTATGCGCGAGACAGTAAGTCTATTCGGTCCTCTACAACACATCGGGTGCTTTTTCTGGTATAGTATTAAGATACTTACCCAGAGCAGCAGATCCAGTGACGGGTGTATGAGCAGACGGGATGTATCCTACATCCTTTCTCGGAAAATCCGGACTTATACCTCTATTCTGGTAGTGTGCCGAAAGTTAAAAGACAATTGAATGCTTGTCATCGGGAGAGAGATATACACCACGGGCCTCAGCTCATGTCCTGCAAAGTCGTCCGTCTTCCCGAGCACTCCAATACTCACTCCCAACCGCCGTAATCCCATAGAAAAGATGGAAAGGATCATAAAGATCCTTGATTGACTCGAGCTTTTGATAATTGTCACCGTAGAATACCCGCTGCCATTCCGGCTGTTGAAAATCCCCTTCGTTCAGGTATGCTCCGCCGTCGGGTGTCAACTCTGCAAGCCGGGGCAGTAGGTCGTAGGTAATCTGATCTTGAACCTTCTTGTTGTCCTCAATTGAAGCGGTTTGGTTGTAAGCGCTATACGGGGGGGGAAGGGTGGCTTAGCTTTATCAACGTTTCAAATGATAATGATAAGGTTTTGTGAACTGGATGAAACTCACAGTTGAATAACAGACTCCACGAGCGTGCCCCGCCATGCTGGATTGACAGAGTTCCAGACGTTGCTGCCGCTTACGGCATGAGAGACGTTCAGGCCGAGCAGGGCAACCGTACCACCGTGATCGTTGATATAACGGTATGCCGCCACTAACGGGGCGATTTTCTCTTCTACAACTGAGCGGGGTATGAAACGTCCACCGTACAATCCCCTACCGACGTCGCCGCATGCGGTCTGGGCAGAGAACTGCTGATAGTATCCGGGGAAAAGAGTGACGTTGTAGCCTGAGTGAAAATAATGTAAGTCGTCAATTCCGCCTGTGGTCTCGTTGAGATGACCAATGGCTCTGGGACATGCATGAATGCTTACTATAAGACACATTGTACTGCTCGAGCTGCTTAGTGAGAGGTGAAAGGAGTAGCTTGACTTGGTCAGGCGACAGTCCGGGTGCGGTCAAAGGCGATATGGCGAATATCTCATTAGTTAGGAACGAAACAGTCATGGCCCCGGAGTCGACAATATCTGGTAGCGATGCGAGAAACACTTCTACCAGGTTGTAAAACCTATCTGCCGAGATACCGGCGTTGCTGAATGATAAGGTTGCACCCGTGACCGGTATATCCGGGTACGCTTTGCTCGTCATGGAGGTCACGACGCCATATGTCCCACCACCGCCACCGGAGAGCGCCCAGTAGAGATCGGGATTGACAGACCGACTGGCTTTGAGCAACCTCCCCTGACCGTCGACGACCTCCCATTCCAGCACCTGGTCTGCCGCAAGACCGTACTTGGAGGACAAGGCAGAATGGCCACCGCCCTGCGTGTAGCCACCCGCATACCCTACTGTAGGACACTCGCCGCCCACCACTGCAAGGTTCTTGGCACTCGCCGCGGCGAATGCCTCTTGGGTCTCAACGCCTGCCGCGACCTTGATAGCTTTACCCGTGTACTCTGCCGACACGTAGTCGGTGAACTCGATATCCTTGAGGTTGTGTGTCCAGAGGCTGATGGCTCCAGCGCCTGTCGATTTGCCGTTATAGTCGTGTCCCGTGTTCTTGACGACAACGCGAATATTGAAGTACGTCGCGAACCATAGGGTACGAGCGATGTCCATCGCTTCGTGGACATTAACGGAATAACTGGCATAGGTCCCAATGATACAAGGGGCTGCCTTGGGTAGAAACGGGTTGCAGCTGTTGTTAGCAAAGTACGGGTTCATAATGGATGAAGGTGAATCCAGGTGTATCTCAGGTGAAAACCATTCAGCCTGGAGGGCTGCGCACTCGGTCGCATTGTATGGACCGAAGGCGTCTTCGTGACATGGAGCAGCGAGGGGTACGGTTGAGGTGAGCCTCCCGCCGATTGTTTTGTTGAATGCATCCCAGATTTCGATAGAAGGCCAGCAACTATCTCCCGGGTAACAACGGCATGCGGCAGTTGAAGCCGTCTGGTTTGGTTGTGCCCAAGGCGGCGGGCTGGTGGAGGTGAGACTCGGCGTCCGGCGAAGACAGAGATCCTCGTCTAAGTTGGTGTCAGGGGATTGACTACCTAAAGCGACAGAAAAAATAACAGACAAGATGGCAAGTGCATGGCAGAGAGAGTTTGCTTTTTTGTCAGAGCGCGTAAGGAGATTAGAAAAATCTGATAAGAATGTAAACATCGTGAGCCAAAAGATGTGCTGTTGACAGACCCCTTGTCTCAGATCCTAACGCTTCTTAGAATCAGCAACGACCTACGAGGTTGATTCATTAGTATCCAGCAACGAAAGCAGGAGACCTTGATGATATAGTTGCTGGTATTAATTATGTACTTTCTATTTTTAACCGTACATACATATATAGATCATCCATATTGTGATCTAGTGCATCTTCCCTCCCCATGCGAAGTCCTATATCTGGCAGCATGAGCGAAGGCGAGAGGAACACTGCAGGTGGTAGTAGGTTAAGTCTTTGGCCAATAAGGGCTCTCACAATCAGGGAAACTTTGTCCTAGACTACGTGACTACTTAGATCCGCACAATCCTTCCTCATTTTTACCAGCCTTTTGAGAAGTTGTGCGTAGTTCCATGCAACCGCATCTCTCACGCTTATGCATGCACCTCTCCAACATTAGGCTTTTTCTAAGAATGTCGTATGGGATTGGTAGAACCGCCACAGCGGTGTGCAGGTTGTCCCGCAATGCCGGGCATAATATGCAATCGCACAACCATCGAGTTGTGTGATTGATTTCAAAAGCATCTTAGTCTCATGTTTACTACTCCTTCGAGTCACAAGTCAGTTTGTAGGTTAGCTTGATATTAGATAATACATTCCCTATAAGAACTAGGTCTGTCGAACTGTGTTTGTTCCTCATACGACCCCGCCATGTGCCAGGTTAAATCGATAAGACGACTAACTGTTCCTTCCTTCGGATCTGCATCCAAAATATCTTGCCAGTTGTTTAACTTGATCATGTCTTGGGGTTTATTGCCTGTAAGCCTTCGTACTTCATCACTAGTCATCGACAATGTCGCTTCTATTTCTGCCATACTTGGTGTCTTCTCGCATCTCTCCATCTTCATTCGTAACGAATGGCATATGACAGCCCCTATTCTCGTATGGGCCTATTCCGGTCTGTCAGCCGTTGTTTTCTACTTGATTCATTCAAGTTCGCCTCAACAAATTATCAGCGAAAGTCTTCGGATTACTGCTATCTCGGTCATCTCTTACTGCACTGGCCTCTTCGCCAGCGTGCTGGTCTACCGGCGATGCTTTCACCGGCTACGCTCATTTCCTGGCCCATGGCTGGCTTCGGTCAGCAAACTCTGGCACGTATGGAAGTGCCGCAGGGGCCAGAACCATCTACTGATCGAGGAACTGCGACACAAATATGGACCGATTATCCGGACAGGTCCCGAAGAGCTCACTATCATCGACCCGTCCATCGTGCGGTTGTTGGACGGTCCAGGAAACGACTGTGAAAAGGCCGTCTGGTACGACTTTCTCCTCCCCGAGGTGGCTCTGAATACCACCCGAAGCAAAAAGGAGCACGATATGCGACGCAGGATATGGGATCATGGATTTACCGCCAAGGCTCTGAGATCATACGAGGCGCGCATTCTCGCCTACACTGAAACACTCGCCGACCGCATTGAGCAGGTTTCATGTGAGGGGGAGAGCGTCGTCGTGACGGACTGGTTCTACTGGTATTCCTTCGACGTGATAGGAGACCTGGCATTCTCTAGGTCATTTGATATGCTGCGCGACAAGCAATGGCATTTTGCCGTGACGTTGTTGAGAAGGGCAATGAGCTTGCTGGGCCCGTTTAGCCCCGTGCCTTGGTTAGCTCAGATCGCATTCCATTTCATCCCGTGGATGTATCTTATCCGGGACTGGTTCGAAATGGTACGCTGGTGCAGAGAGCGCATGGACGAACGCATCAGGGTCAGTTTTCTTCGTCAGCTTCTCATCCGTTCATCGCATCACGCGAATTTATCTAACACCGTGCGCTGCACGCAGAGCACAACTGATAAGCCAGACATTGCGCGCTCGCTTATTGGCGCCTCTATGGAGAAGGGCTCAGTCGAAGTAGACCGACCATGGTTGAATGGTGATGCGATTGCTATTTTGATCGCTGGAAGGTAATTATGCCTCCCCGAGTTTCTCTTTGTTGTTGAGCTTGAGGGTAACCCGGGCGCAGTGACACTGTCGCATCAATCATGGTATTCACATTTTTTGAGCTCGCATCCAATCCGGCACGGCAGGATATCCTATTTAATGCACTAGAGGGTGTGGATATCCACAGTTGGGAGCAGCTTCGCAACTGCGACTATCTTAATGCCGTCATCAACGAGACCCTTCGACTACACCCGGCTGTACCGACCGGAGGCTACCGCCTTTCCCCGCGGGCTGGTCTGGAAGTCAACGGCGTCTATGTCCCAGGCCGTGTTACCATAGTCTCACCCCGATACTCTCTGGCCCGTCTAGAGTCTTGTTATCAGCAGGCCGACCGGTGGATCCCGGAACGGTGGACGGAGCAGGCAGAGGAGTTGGTCAAAGATGCCCGCGCATTCTCCCCCTTCTCGCATGGCAGATACACTTGCGTGGGTAAGACGATCGCTCTGATGGAGTTACGGGTGGTAATTGCTACGCTGGTTCGAAGGTTCACGATTGGATTCTCGGATGCCGATAAAGGCGACCGACTCTTCACTGATTTGCGGGATCAGTTTACCGCAGCACCGGGGAAACTGGAGTTGCAATTTCATAGTCGGACCTGAGTTAACCTACTTCATTTGGTTGAGTTGTATCAAACCTACTTAGGCGACAAAGCCACCTATCTAGATAGTGTGCCATCTTAGACCCAGTAAGAAAATCAAGTTGACAACCAACGAAACGTGACACATGCAACGCTTCTAGAAGGATGCAGTCCGCAACTATCTAGTAACCATATTCGTTAAGTTAAGCCAATTACTTAAAGTAGGATGGCACACACATGCGGGGTCTATTACCCCTGTGCCTGCTTGCTCACCTGGTTTGGCGAACATGATCTTCGCCTACATAGTACAGACAAACAGGTTGCACCAAGTAAGATCTTCCGGGGTCAAAAGGACTCTGCAGAAGTATTGGTACAAACAGTAGATAGTTACCTACATAGTTAGTTAACCTGTAAATGGCATATAGAGTGCATACTTGTAAGCATAAGCGGTTATTTCAACAACCTATTACCAACTAGATAGCAAAATGAATACACCGTACTTTTCTTGGGAAGGTATCATATTTTGCCATCTATGTGGCTAATAAACCTACACAGTTAACTGTATGCTTACTTTCCGACTTGGGATGCCTGTCTGTTCGTGACTCCATGCCGCGACTCTACGCCAATGCAGCCTAACCTACATGTTTAGCATCTTCCAGGTTAGGTTAAGCGGAGGATCGGACCGCGGTGGATCGCATAGTCTTAATTTGCCGGCCCATGATAGCCTGCCTTTTTAAGTAAAATCCATACAAACGTTACCGTTTATGTCCTGATACTCTAGATAGGTCCTACCACTACGCCAACCAATACCAGTAAATATCATCGTCAAGCAGTGAAATGCCCCTCAGTACAGCTATGATACAGTTACTAGTTTTAAGTTTGTTTTGACTCTATGGATCTTGTAATATCCTGCTTCGGGCAGGGGATGGGCATGTTCGGCTAAACCCCTCCACATGTAAAGCCTCCTCAACACAGACAAACGCAACGGAGTCACATACAAAACAGTACGCTTATGCAGATACCCTCATGTTGGGACGTGGCACAGGAAGCGCTAATACAACTGCGGGCGCTGCATCGGATTGACATGTGATTTGATTTCCTTCCTCCTTTGGGGAAACTGTTAGACCTGTGCGACCGACCATCTTGCATTGCATTGAAAGCATGCAGTAATTCTCTCCAGCTGATGCTGTGGTTGTGGTTGGTTTGGGAAGGTGGTCCGTACCTGGTCGTTGGCTCCTGCTTGGTACTTTGTGGAGAGCACTTGCAACAGGGTGCCCAGGTGAATTTACACCCTTATTAACCCCTGACGTGGTTGCACATGTAGGAATTGTTACGGAAACTTTACTCGAGGGACATTGCCCATCAATCGAGTAACAGAATCAAAAGAGATGGTAGCGTCAACAGCTGTAGGTAGAGTAAGTAGATAACTGCTTGTCTAACAGTCTCGCTAAATTGAAGGCAGAGGAAAGTCTTCCTGCAGGCTGCAGGACTCGAGTAACCCGTACGGACTCCGGAGTAGATAGTAAGGCGCAATTATGCGGCGTAGTAAGGTTATATACTATTGGGCCGTCTAAACGGCTAAGGTTAGCGTTGACTGTCAGATTCCCCACTGCTCAAGCCATCGAGAGATCAGTTCTTCGTCTATCCCCTTCATGGTTGCCATTGTCCTGCTGTCCCTTACCGCATTAGCGGTGACGAACTTGGGATGCAAGGCGACACCCCGTGCTGCCGTCTCCGCCAACAGCTGGAAGAATGGGAGTATCTTGGTTGCCGACCTAGCCTCGCTCTCCGGCATTCTTGTTGGGTCAGTGCGAACCAGAGCATCCACCCATTCCGTCAACGGAAGTTGTCTGTAGGTCACGTCGCCGACCTTATGCTGCATGGCTGTGACGAAAACAGACCAGTCAGATAACTTCGGGTTGACGACGTTGAACACTCTAAGATCATCAGTGGTTTGACCGCGGTCGCTCTCGGCAAAAGTGAGGTCTACAATCGCACGGCCTGCAAGGTCTACAGGTACCCAGTCGATCGGTGGAATGTCAGAGGGTATCAGCTTGAGCACCTTGGAAATGGCAGCGAGTGAGGGAATCCACTCGTCCGTAGACCATTTGCCACCAAAGCTGCACGGGTCTGTCGGACCTGCGACCTGCCCCACCCGCAGGATTGTGACGGGCGTTCCGGACACGACGCTGGCCGTGGCCAACATGCGCTCGGCAATGTGTTTCGACTGACCATAGCCCAGCGGGGAGGAGACCTTGTATGAGTATGACTCAAGGGGCGCTTCATCGACATCGCGGTCCGGATACACGGCAGCCCATTCCTGCACGGAGGAAACAGAGGACACGAAGACGATGCGCGGCCGGAGTGGGCTGATGGATGAGAGGTCTACCAGCTCGCGGACGCTTTGTAGGTAGGTCTGCTTGTATGAATCGAGCGTCCAGCTGAAATCGACGCGCCAGGCATTGTGGATAATAACATTGGCCCCATTGAGTAATTCGTCGAGGTCAGCTGGACAGAGGCCTAGATGGGGCTTGCCGAGGTCCACGGGCATAAAGGACAAACGGCCATCGTCGACATCATGTGCTAGATTAAGGTCCTTGAATACTGCGCGCATGCGCTCCTTTCCGTCATGGCCGCGGTTGAGGCAGTACACTCTTGCGACGCGCGTGTCGTTCAATAGCTCATTGAGAATGTTTGGGCCCAAGGAGCCGCGTGGTCCGATAAGGGCGACGCCGATGCTCCCGGCGTCATTGACTAACACTTGCTCGTCTGTCGCCGGTTTCCTCTCTGGGAGATTTTTGGTGAGCTCTGCTAAGGTATCTTCCATACTGATGCTGTGTTCCGTGATCTCCTGATTGTTCAGGATGCTGTGAATGACGGAGGCCAATTTCTCAATTGTCGGGTTCTGATGGATTAGCCGCAGAGAGATCATATTCCTGTGAGCACCGCCTGCAGCATGGAATCGTGTCGCGAGTCCGTTTTGGAGATTTCTGCTGAGCGACGCGGCGCCCAGGGAGTCTAAACCACAAAGAAAGATATTGTCTGTATCCAAAAGCGGTGTGCCTTGCAAACGTTCCGTGACGTACTTGCGCACAAACTCCTTCAGATCGGATAAAGTGAGACTTGTTATGGGCAGGAGATCAGCCCGTCCGTCGAGGCCTGCTGGGCGAGGGGCGTCATCCCTATAGGCGGCTTCGATATCATCGGCATATGCTTTCGTTGTCAACTTTCGGACAACAGTACCCTTAGGTGCCCTGATGAAGCGCCTCTTCGGGTCTGCTACGATCACTCTTGAGCGGCTTATCTGGGCATATGAAGGTGCGATCCTGTTTGCTTCCACTATTGTAGGCCATATACTGTCGATGAAGTCGTCTGGATTTTCGTGAGATTGAAGAGTGCCGGGTTTGGGTTCAGCGATTTTGGGTTCCACGATGAGCAGCGGTCCAGACTTTCCCTGACCGACAACGAGGGCGCCGGAGAGCCGGGGATCGCCCTGTATAATAGTCTCCATTTGGACGGGACGCAGTTTATAGCTGCTGGAGAACACGATCAGGTCGTCCGCACGGGAATGAAAGCGCCAAAGGCCGGGCTTGGATGGATGAGGCATAAACAAATCCCCCGTGCGCCATTCCTTGACCTTGGGGAAGTTGTGCCATAGTGACCGATGTAATGCGAACTTGGGGTCTTGGTGCAGGACCATCTCAAAGCCGTCTTCTCCGTCTCCGTATGGCTGCATGTCCACCTCCTCAAACGGATTAAACTCCATGTAACGCCACTCTCCCGTCTGCGGCACCAGGAGTTGCACTTGGCCTATCTCGAGTGATCCGTACATTTGACACACGTTTGTGTGTTTGCTCAACGTGTCGCCCACATGTGGAGAGAGGGGCCCGCCGCCATAAAGAACAAAGTCGAGCTGCTTAACTTGTTCCGCAGCGACAGGCTCGCTCGCCCATTCTTCAATGATGGAAGGCGGCACGTAGAAGGCGCGTACATGCTGCTGCTTCAAGATTTCCGATAGCGTATACCCACTGGGTGGCAGCATGCTTGGACCAAAGATGACTGTCGCGTTCCTATAAAAGATTGGAAGATCGATATATGCGTGAACTCCAGCCAGCTTCAATCGAGTTAATTGGTGATATGCTCTAGTTAGCGGGCACAGAAAACAGGTCACTTACGTGGTAGGGCGGGAAGCACGAGTAAAATCTACCCGGACCATCAAAATCAAACTGAGCCGCATTCTGGGGACTGCGGCCTGGGGGCACTGGTATCATTCTGTCATTGTCGGTGCAAGCAAATGTTCCATGCGTCATGGACACGAGCTTCGGATCGCCTACCGAGGGGCGACATTGTAGGAGTCAGCAGGTAATGATTTTTAGAATACGTGCCACGGACCCGGAGCTGAAGCTTACCCGTCGAGCCAGAGGAGTGAAGGATAAGACATATCTCATCTCTTGCCTCATCGAAGGTCGTCGTATACGGATAGACGTCGACGTCTTCAGGGGTCTGTAATAGTTCATTGAGAGAGGGGACTGGTTTGATGATGATGTCGCCCAGCTGACCCGGTCGAAATGTCTCGGTGAGGGC
This sequence comes from Xylariaceae sp. FL0594, assembly GCA_022385605.1. Lineage (NCBI taxonomy): Eukaryota > Fungi > Ascomycota > Sordariomycetes > Xylariales > Xylariaceae > Xylariaceae sp. FL0594. The sequence continues at coordinate 40,350 of MU280940.1, forward strand.
AGACACTTCTTCTCCGTAGAAGAGGGCGCGACACCCAGTTTGGGAAAGCATTCTTTCATTTTGATCTGGTTTGTTCCTTGGTGAGATGAAGAGCATCTTCCAGCAATTGATCAGTCATAATTCTTCATCATCGTCTTGGAAGTTGGGGATTTATGCTATCTTACCTTATACCTGCACTTCACTGCGGCCAGGAAGAGTACTGCATAGCGAATATCGGCCAGCCCGATATAGCTGATAGTGTCCAAGTTACCTACGCCTATGACATCTCGGAGCCACCACGAAACTCGATTTACTATGGCAGCTAGCTTCCCCATGGTGACATCCTGGAAGCCATCAGACACGTTGCTGGGCGAGTTAGGAATCGAGGCATAAACTTTGCCCGGATCGGTCAACACATAATCGTCGACAACGGACGGTAGAAGTCTGCGCCCGAAATCCATTGTCATCAAGTTCAAGATTGGTCCTGGGGTGTATCTCGGTCCTGGTGAAGCAGTACTGAAGTGGAACAAGTTACAACTGAGTGTGGGAAATGCAGTATCAGGTGAATGCGTTGAGTCGACACAATACCAACCTTGTTGGTCAAGGCGAATGCTGCTATACTCGACTTATGTGTGATTGAGAACACTCGTCTGGGAGACTCCTCATTGGCAAAGTGGTGTGTAGGTTAAGTCTCTGTTAACAAGTTATCCCTCAGGGCTCCCAGCCTCCCTTTCTGGCTCTACACAGCGCTTTCTAAAGTTACATAGTTAGGTTATAGTTATATTTGTCGCTTCACAACCAGCTCCCATACCTCCTTGATCTTGCTGTGTGATTGGGGCGTGAATGCTTGTTTAGCCGCTGCAGAGGAGTCATTGCCTTGTCAAGATATCAGAGATGTTGGTTCTGGATGGCAATCAAGGTGATATGTATTATGTAGAATATGGCCTGCATCTCAAGTTAGCGTGCCAAGTCTACTGTTGCAACCCTACCTGTAACTGTAAGGGGCTTGGAGGAATCCTTGAAATAATACAGCAGTACAGCAGTATCCCGCCTACCTAGGTTGGAGGTGTTGTATGGGTACATGCGTCTAATTCCCTCACACCGTGTAAGATTGAGCGTAGCATTACTAGGCAACGGCGTTTGCTCTTCTTCGCTTCGAGGTCGTCACAAGCACCTGCCGCCTTTATTTTACTAAGTACTGTAGATGCCTCAGGAGAAGCATAGCGAGAGCGGTCTATATTTACATGTCCTCGGTAAACGTTCTTATGAAGGCTAAGTAGTAGGACTGTAGGAGTCTGAGAGATCCCTGCACGGAAAGCGGATCGCGACGCTGCATACATCCTGTTAGAGCCTGGTGGCATAGGATCCCGAAGACCACGATGACATTTTATGCCCTTCACCTATTTAACCCTCTTCACAGATGGCTCCGCGTGATAGTCCCCGATCGCCCAGCATACTAACTAATGTACTAACCTAAGGTTCAACTTTTGAACTATTCGCATCACGTACACGCTAGAATCGAATAATGTCTGTACAAACCCCGCTGCCGTCAACCGGCATCCAGGAAATTGTTATTAGCAGTGTTTTTCTTTTCTTCGCCATCATTGCGGTCGTTGCTCGGTTCTGGGCTCGCGCAGTCCAGAGGAAGTCAATATGGGTTGATGATTATCTGATTGTGGCGAGCTTGGTAAGACTCCAGGCCCTCATTACCATGTAGTTCACAAGTGGAATGGCGCAATACTAACATGATGCCTCTTATTTCACTCAGATATTTACCATTGCTACTGTCGTAGTAGGTTACGCACGTACGTTATCGACTGATAGTTGGAATGGAATCGGTATGTCGACCGGGAAAGTACTAATACTCGTCATGTCAGTGGTCATCAATGGCGGCGTTGGTCTTCACATGGCAGACGCTTCAGAGGAACAAGTTGCAATTACACTCAAGGTATGGTGCAGACATATGCCAAACATGGCTGACTTGACTTCGTATTTCACCCTGCGTTGTCTGGTACCTAGACTAATATGATCAGCTTTTTGTCCCGGCTCCTCTACTCTGGGCAATCTCGACTTCTTTGCTCAAATTCTCGATCTTGTTCTTCTACGTCAGCATCTTTACCATGCCCAAGATACGCACGGCCGTCTTTGTCATAATTGGCCTTACCGCCGCGCTGATCGTTGTGGTCATCTTCGAGTCCTTCCTTCTCTGTCGGCCCTTCGAGTTCACCTGGAACAAGACGATCGCAGGAGGTGTCTGTGGGAGCAGCAAAGACGCCTACCTTGCGATAGGGATAACAAATCTCATCATAGATTTATGTGTGGTGGCCGTACCTATGCCTGTGGTCTGGAAACTTCAAATGCCAACCCGGAAAAAGGTCGTCGTAAGTGCTATACTAGGCTTCGGAGTTCTGTAAGTGTATATCCCTGATCTGTCATGTTTTGCAAACGCCGGCCCATTGTTGGCTTGTATGCAAATGCGAGAGACATTGGACTAATCTGTCTCGAACAGCATCTGCGGCCTGACTGCCGCGCGCATCCACAGCATTATTCTGCTCGACTCGGCGGACTTCACTTACAGTGTTGTCGAAGATCTCGTCTTTGGCGCGCTGGAAATTGAATTGGGCATTGTGAATGCCTGCTTGCCAGTCCTCGGCCCGCTCACTACCAAGGTCTTCGGTCAGAAGTCGGGTTTCTTTAAAGGATGGAGCAACAAATCCGAACTGAACAGTGGGATTCAGAAAAGCTCTCGTACTGCACGGTTCGTCAACAACAAGGACTTCGAACGCTTGTCGGATTATACATTTCCACTGCAGGAGGCCGCGCCGGGATTGCCGTCAAACGAAACCATAGCCCGAGCCAATAGCAGTTATAGTGGCCACCGGGAAACAGGCGAGGTGCCGTTTCGAGGAGACATTATGGTCCAAAAGGATTTCTACGTCTATCACTCGCCTGCGTGACGATAGGGAAGCACAATAGGAGAAGATACTTTATGGGAAGATGCTTAGGACAAGTCCATATTAGATGGCAAAGGGAGCGGTGATTGGGCTGCGTTTGACGTGCTCGGGCTAATGTGAAACCTTGATGTGGTGTTTCTAGGTGAATGCTGTGTACATATGATCAGTAATGTATATTATAACGTATTTTTTGCTCCCATCAGACTTCCAATTGCCACCGCGGGCGAAATTACAACAATTGATCTGTCTTGATATCTACACCTGGTTGGGCAACTGTCACCAAGACTAATTAATCTGTGAGTAGGTGCTACATAAAAGGTAGATTGATGACATGCAAAACACTGCTATTATATTGGAGTGGTAAACATCTCGACAATAGACGCCGCCGAGCCCTTAGCACGCTGGTTATGGTGGTCCCATCTGCTGTCTTACCAGTTATTATTTTGGCTATGCCGCATTTGCCGCTCTGCCAGGTTCATTTGCCCGGAATCCGTAGTTCTGCATGGCTTGATGAGATTATTTTCAAATATAGCAGTTGCCACCTGTCGCTGACTAAGTATGAATGTAAAATATCAACGGACTGAATAGGTAGGTCTATCTACATATTACAGCAGCCTGCAGGATCGTCCCACATTATCTCCTACATACATACCTGCTCCCTTTAGGTTAGGCGATGGTCCTTTTCTATCCACAAGCAGGCACGAGAGCCAGGGTACTTCTCCTGGATGGTACATGCAGGCTCTGCACGATTATGTATAGAAACTTCAACCTGCGCCCTTGCCAATATTCTGTGCGGAAAAGGGGTAACCACCTGCAAGTAAGTGTTGCCCTGTAACCGTCTGTTAGGTCGGACATGGTATGGTCCGTACTTCCTTATGTGGGTTAGGTAGGTATTTTCCTGTCAATACCCACTCGCAGGTGCTTTTCCTTGCTTTTGGCACGCCTTCCCCAACCTTCTCCCCAGGTGAAGCAGCATGAAGTCGACCATGTCGGATCACCAATTTCTGGATCAGTGTCACATTGGAATGGGACCCCAGAGATGTATCATTGCAGGCAGCTGAGAAGCTCTGTTGGGAAGCATCCAGCGCAGCCTGCTTCTTCACACCCTCCTAAGTTCATACTCCTCTTCCCGTGCATGCAACAATGTGGGTAGTATTGTCCGTACAACGTAACAGTAACCTAGGTAGCCTATACCTCTTGGTATGCAGTACCTTAACTGACGGTTGAGGTTGACACCCCATCGTGATCTTCTCTTCATCACTTCATCACCGCTGTTATCTCCTCGTTTGTATGCCGCTTTGTTAACCTTTCCTTCTCAATCCATCACTTCGCCAGAGTAACAACTTCACACGGTCAAACTTGACCTCATTTACTAAACCATGGCGCCTACCCTCTCCCCTGACTACATCATCATCGGCGGCGGCACGTCGGGCCTGGTTGTCGCCAACCGTTTATCTGAAGATGAGAACGTCCAAGTACTGGTTCTCGAGGCGGGCAAAGACCTCACTGCCGACCCTCGGGTCAACGTCCCGGCCTTCTGGACTTCTTTAATGGGCTCCGACGCCGACTGGCAGTTCAAGTCCGTGCCCCAGAACCATTTAGGGGATCGGTCCGTCCGCCACCCTCAGGGGAAAGTTCTCGGCGGCTCTTCAGCCATCAATGGGCAGGCCTTCATCGCTCCAGGCCAGGTTGAAATCGATGCCTGGGCAAAGTTGGGCAACCCTGGTTGGGACTGGGAAAGCTTAGTACCCTCGTTCAAGAAGGCATATACCCTTCTGCCGCCGGCGGACCAAGCCACACTGGGCCACCTCGGGATTGACTGGATCGATGAGAAATATCGTGGTACATCGGGTCCCATTAAGGTTTCTTTCCCCGGCGTCGTCGAGAATCCTCTATGCAAGGCATGGATCGATACCTTTCGCGGCATGAACATGACAACGAGTGCCGGTAAGTCTGTCTCCCTTGGACACAGTCATCAGGGATAATGACTAAGTGAGCCAGATCCATTCTCGGGCATCTCGGTTGGCGGGTACAGCAACACGGCCACCGTGGACCCAGAGAATAAGATCCGAAGCTACGCTGGCTCAGCGTATGGCATTCCCGCTATGAAGCGGCCCAACGTGGAGGTCCTCACGGACACCCAGGTCCAGAGAATTTTATTCAAGGACACTGGCTCCGGTGTTGTAAAAGCCACTGGTGTACAGGTCTTAATGCATGGGAAGACGGAGACCATCGCTCCCGAGAAGGAGGTCACCGTCATACTGGCAGCCGGTACATACAACACACCCAAGCTATTGGAGCTCTCGGGTATCGGTGACAAGAAGCTCCTCGACAGTCATGGTATTCCAGTACTGGTCGACCTTCCCGGCGTCGGTGAGAACTTGCAGGATCACGTAATGACGGGGGTGAGCTATGAGGTCGAGGACGGCGTCATCACGGGAGATGCGCTCATGCGCCAAGAACCTGAAGCGCTTGCCCTGGCTCAGAAGCTGTATGTTGAGCACAAGGCCGGCCCATTCACCATAGGTGGAATGCAATCCCACGCCTTTATGTCCACGCCCAACATTCACACTTTGCTGGACAAGTTTGCACCGGCCGACGGACCGAATGACACCGAGTACTACCACACAGTCCGTTCTTTACTGGAGAGCCCAGACGGCAGCACAGGCGCATGGCTCATGTTCTTGGCACAGACCAATCTACACCAGGGGGGCAAGAGCTTTGTCGGCTCGCAGCTACTGCCCGAGAACTACGCCAGTCTGGGCTGTGTGCAGTCGCACCCTTTTTCCCGAGGTTCGACTCATATCGCATCTGCCGACATCAACGACCCCCCAAGAATCGACCCGCGCTACTTCTCACACCCCGCCGACCTGGAGATCATGGCCAGCCATGTGCTAGACATTGACACGAAGCTACGCCCCGCAAAGGAGCTGGCTCCTTTCTTCAAACCGGACGGGAAGCGCAATCACCCGGACGCCTTTCACTTAGGTGACCTCGAGGGAGCCAAGAAGTACGTGGTCGACACAGCCACCAGCGCGTATCACAGCTGTGGCTCGGCTGCCATGTTGCCCCGAGAGAAGGGCGGAGTGGTGGATTCACAGTTACGAGTCTATGGAACGGAGAATCTCCGCATCGTGGACGCTAGCATCTTCCCCCTGATACCGCGGGGGAACATTCTATCATCTGTGTATGCTGTAGCCGAAAAGGCATCGGATATCATCAAGGGCCGATAAAAGGTGGTATGCGCATACGTGGGTGATTATTGAGATGGAAGGTACATATGGAAGCAGCCAAAGGCCGACCTGCCCATCTACGGGATTTAGGTAGAAATGAATGAAATAAAATTTGTATTGGGAGTATGACTGGCGTGGCGTACTGGTGTGAAAATACTTTCGGGCCAAGTATCAGCGTTCCCTATGCCCTTCGGAGTGCCAGTCATGATGCTGGCCTCCATATACTATGAGACAGAACAAACAACAGCCCGAGTAGGTATCCTGAAGCACATGGGTTGATATGTGATATCGTAGATCGGGGAAAGGACGAGTCTCCCACGTATCTCTGGGTTCGCCAACCAAGCCATTCTCCGGATCTCTCCCTTGCACCAGACTCTAGGAGTCGGACCGTACATGTATATCTACTGGTAGCTTCCTTCTGTTTAACACGGTCCCTGGATGGAAGGACGTTGTCAACGGCCCGATTGACAGGCTAACTTAGTCGGACTCGTTCGCACGCGCACGAGGTTCGCCCTGCCTTGAGGCGTTAGACGATCTTGTTCTTGCGACGTTACTTCTCTGCACCCCCTGCTTTGGAGAACATACCCATGACTAATCTAGCGCTGGGCTGCAAACGAAGTAGGTTAGCGACACTTTTACTCGACATCAAACAGTTTTAGGATGGAGCTGCAAGTTCAGTTCACCCTTATCGACCGACATGCGCGCATCTGGTTGCGCGAGCGCCTGTCTGTACGAGGAGGAGGTCGTCGTCGTCGAGCGCGGGCAGATTTTCCCGATGTTCCGTGGACCAGCCAGGCATTCCTCCTCGCGACGCGGGAACAGTCGGCCGAGAAGACAAGACATTGGTGGCTTTGCGGAAAGAGACGGTCGGTCACCGGCGCTGCGCGGGATCGCGGGCTGTCATCCTGCGCGACATCGACCACGTGCTTGAGAACGGGAGTGTGGTGGTGGAGGGGTATTATGGAAAAAGGGGTGTTTCCTCGATGCGGCGACCAGTGATCCAGGAAAAAAGTTGAAGAAGATGCCATTGCCTGTGCAGGTGGGTAATTTTCTTGACGGGCTCGCCGTATGGTGCTGTTCAGTAGGTGGATATGTTCAGAGGGGCCGGGGACGGGGTATGGGCCGAGCTATGTATGTATGTTTAGTGTCTGCATCTGTCTGTCTGTCTGTCTGTCCTTGCGATATGGAATGAGGAGTGGACAGGGCAGGCTCCATGACGCGCTACTATTATAATAACTCTCTCTGTAACTGGAATATGGAATATCCTATAAGCGGGAGGGACAAGGTCCGCAGGAGTATAATGGTCCTCCGCTACGACTAAGAAGTGACAGAGGAGGTTGCGGGCATGCAAACTAGGTGGTCAGAGTAGCGACAATGGCGTGGCTCAAGGAAAAGGGCAATATATTTCACAAGTTAGAGAAAAAAAGATGGAAATCCAAGATTCCTGTCACCATTTCGCATCGCTGGTCGACGGTTACAAATATGTCACTGGCTAGTCATGTGTAAGGGATTGAAAGGGGATATCGTGAGCGCCTAGAATATGAATAAATAAGGTTATGTATTCATGAACCATGACATGTACATGGGAAAGAAGAAAAAGAAAAATACAAAACATACTGTTCACATATCATCCTAAGGTTTAAAAATCCAAAGAGGCCTATGATCCCTCCTGCCTCCCTTTTCCACCGAAGACCGTGGAAACATGACTGAAAGCAATAAAAATAAAATACCCATTCGTGCCTTTCCTAGACCTGGCTCTTATTAGCCATGACTCGGTGGCGGGTTCACCACCGCCATGAAGTTGAAATTCGGATTATTATACCCTCCGCCCTGCTTCCACGTGGCCGCATAGGGCGCGTAATAATCCCAATTGGCCGAAGTATTCAGCCCGAGTTCCGCCCAGACGAAAATGCCGTCCGCGAGGGTATTTCCCAATAATATGTAATTCGGGAACGGGTCATACGCGCTCGTGGCCGCATAGCCCGTGAAGCCATCCTGCAGGTTCGAGGTCCGGGGGATGCGGTTCTGGGCGTAGGGCGCGGTGGCCTCGACGGCGTCGCGGAGGGTCTGGTCGAAGAAGAGCTGCGACAGGTGCGCGACGCGGCCGCCGGTGTAGGTCCCGTTGGGAAGCACACTGGCGCCCACGTGCGCGATCAGGTGCTGGTGCGTCGCGCGACCCTGGTAATGGCCCGGGAAGATGGTGTCGAAGGACACGACGCCGTCGCTATCCGTCGGCTGCACGCCCCGCAGATACGTCGTCCCGAGCCCGCCCTCGCCCGCGGCGCTGACGCCGCTGTATGCGCCCGTGGCGTTGCATGACCATGTGTCAATCAGTAGTTGCTGATCTGCGACGGGATGGCATGTGTTGACGTCCACGAACTGCAGCTCGAGATGCATGGGGACTCCGCGAGTGTAGAGCGAGCCTCCGCTGCCCCCTTCGACGAGGTCGGTCCGGATGGGCTCCTGGAGTACAAAGTACGGCCCGTTGGCGTTGTCGGGCGTCAGCACGCAGCTCGTGTTCGATCCGAAGATTTCAGCGGCCGAGGAGTCCTTGTTGAGGTTCAGGATCCCCGTCTTGTCGTGGTTGAGGGCGGACCATTTGCGCAGCGAGGCGGCGTCGCGGCGGTGGAGCCAGGGGGCTGTGTGTGGTTATGGTTGGTAAATGTGGACTTTGGAAAGTATTTAAAAAGGAAAACAAGAAGCGTCTCGCTCTTCCACCTCAGACTATGAGTTCAGAAAAAGAAAGAAAGAAAAAAACAAAAAAAAAAAAAAAAAACTCACCATCCTCAAGACCTCTCTCCCGTCTCAACCTCTCAAACGTCGCAGCCCGACGGGCGACGGCGCGCTCTTTATACGCCCTCACCTCGTCCGCGTTCCGGTTCCGGCACGCGTGCTCGAGCGCCCTCGCGTTCAGCGCGCTGACGACGTGGGTGTTGGCCGTCTCTTCGCGGATCGCGTGCGCGCTGAGGTCCTCCTCGCCTGGGTGTGCTGTCGCGAGGAGAGCGGTGAGGAGGAGGGAGAATGAGAAGATCATGTTTTTTTTCTTTACCCCGCTCCTATATTATCTCTTGTGTTTCGGTTTGATATCTTCTTCTGTTATTTGTGTTTCCCTTGGAGAAATTTTGAAAAAAGGTGATGCCTCGTGAGTTTTCTCGGGATTTATTTATGAATGACCCTTTCTATTTCACGGTCTGCGATTTCCTCCACTCTACCCCTTTCTTCAGTCTCCCCTTTTAAGTCATACGTCTCCAGATATCCACTCACACACATTCCGTGACGCGTAGACATGGACTTCGGTTGATCCTCAAATTGCAGATTAGTAGTAGGTTAGATTAATCTAAACCTGTATATGGGACGCAAGGACTTGACTCTTCTTACCTTTCCTAACCTGGCCCAGCCAAGAATCAGACCGTCTAAATACCCGTCTTGGACATGACTATATACTTCACTATATATCCTCCGCTCGGCAGACTGCGCAATGCTCTGGCATAAAGGCCTCTCCCCCTTCCAATACTTCCCTGCCATCTTATCTTCTCGGAAGGAAAGAAGAAAGGCCCATTCCCATTCCGGGCCCTTGCCCTCTATCTAATTTGTAAGTTTAGTTTATCCGGATGGCGTCACACGCCTTCTCCATTACTGGATAAGAATAATAGTATGGCAAATATCCAGCTTTCTAGACTTGTGGGATTGCGTTAGGTCACGTTTTTCGTGTTTGAGGCTAAATACGACCTCGCCTTCACACCCTTTTCATGCACCCCAGATTTTATAAACATTATTATATTAACCTTCGTCCCCACACTCATTTTTTGTGACGCTAAAGCCAATCAGACGATGACCACGCCGGGTATTAGTTAAAAAGATGCGTGCATGTGCAGGAGCCGTATATCACTTCTCGGTCTTTTGCGTTTATCCGTGCCGTAGGAAGGAGCAACACACGTCATCCTGTCCCTTGATGGCTCTCACATGATCAACATCCTTATATTGGGAGGATATACTGTCGGTATTTAGAATATCCTAACCCTGCCCATAGGTGAGTGAGAGTGGTTCATCGGGATTTATTGCCAGTGCTCATATCATTCTATCCCATTGTAAGCAATCAAAATGCTTAAAACAACAAATAACGAATAATCAGTGCTGGATACGATATACTCTATATTGCATCGCAAAACTATGACTTGTATCCATATCAATTCTGTGCCTAAAATCATTCCTTAGCTATAATCTCTTTCATATACCGCTCATAAAAAATTCCATCATCTACACTGTCATCTATCGTGATCCAAACTCAAAAGACGCTCTCTCTCGGTAGCGATATAAAACAGCTTAAGCACCGTTGCCATTGTAAGCGACGAGGTTGACGGTACCGCTGGGGACGCTGGTGATCTTGCCCGAGGTCGCGAGGGCCTTGATGCGGGCCGTGACGGCAGAGGGGGTGGTCAGGCCCTCGAGAGCCATGAGGTAGAGCGCGAGGCCGGCGACGTGGGGCGTCGCCATGGAGGTGCCCGAGATGGTGTTGGTGGCCGTGTTGCTGCCGATCCAGGCGGACAGGACGCCGACGCCGGGCGCGGCGATGTCGACGACGGAGCCGTAGTTGGAGAAGGAGGCAAAGGCCCAGTTGGAGTCGATGGCCGCGACGGTCAGCGCGTTGGCGGCGGACGCGGGGGACGTGTTCTGCGCGTTGACGCCGTCGTTGCCGGCCGCGATGACGGACAGGATGCCCGACGCGTACGCGTTGTTCACGGCCGTGTTGAACGCCGACGAGTAGCCGCCGCCGAGGGACATGCTGATGACGGCCTTGGTCTTCCGGCCCTTGCTCGTGATGTCGTTGACGGCCCAGTTGAAGCCGTCGAGGATGATGGAGGTCGAGGACGACTCGCCCGAGAAGACCTTGACGGAGATGAGGGTGGCGGCCTTGGCGACACCGTAGGTCGAGCCGCCGATGGTGCCGGCGCAGTGCGTGCCGTGGCCGACCGAGTCGACGTTGGCGCCGCCGACGGCGTTGTAGCCGTACGAGGCGCGCGAGCCGAATTGCGTGTGCGTCGTCAGGAGACCCGTGTCGACGATGTAGGCGTACGTGCCGGCGCCGGCCGTGCTGTCGTAGACGTAGCTGGTCGAGCCACGTGTCTTGTGCGATATGGTGCCCAGACCCCAGGGTGCGCCTGTCTGGGTCGTGAGCGCCTTCTTGGCCACCTCGGCCTCCTCATCCTCGTAGAAGAGGTGCCAGACCTGGTCCTGCTCGACTTCGGCGACCTGTTTTTGCTGTCAGTGACTAAAACATCTTGGGGATGAAGAAAGACGGATCCGGTATAACATGGGCATACCAGGGGGTCAGCCTTGATCTGCTGGAGAGTCTCGGTGTCGAGCTCGGCAGCGTAGCCGTTGAAGTGGTGGATCTTGTAGGTCTTGTGCACACCGGCGGTGTCACGGCGGGTAAGGCTGCGGGCGTGGACATCGCGAACCCAGTTGACGTGAGATTCGAAGTCGCTCGTGCTGATGCCGCTCTTGAGGGTGACGATGTACTTGTTGGGGATGTACTCGGGCTCGCGGTGCTTCTTGGGGCTGGGAGCGGCGAGAGCGGCAGGGAGCAGAGCTCCGAAGAACAGAGCGAGGCTGCGAATGCTGGGCATGATGGGCAGTTTCTTGGATCAGACGAGGTGATCTGCTGAGGAGAAGGAACTGGAGAGCGTGATGATCAAGAGACGAGACCTGGACAAATGAGGGAGCGGCGCCGCCTTAATATACTTCATCTTCAGCTATTGCCTTGCCTAGAATCTTGCTCTGAAGTAAACAAAGACGCATCATGACATCTTCTCCCAAGCCGCCAAAAATGGAGCCAAGACCTTTATCGGACTGTCTTTCACCACTCTAACATGGCGTTGATATGGTGCCGACTCGCAAGCTGGGTGATGCCAGTCAAAATGAGGAAGGAGCACGGGTATGAGTCTTGCTGGATGGCGTGAAGCTAAAGATTCAGCGGCAGGAAGCCTCTGATACCAGACTTGGCATAGTGGTGTGGGATAGCGTATAGCAAGGTGAGCAAGGTGAGAGTCGAGCGGAAGGACTACGCCAAAGACGGCCCTGATCCTTGTCGTGATACCCTCAAGAAGCCGAGCTGTATTGACTAGAGTCTAGGTGTGAAATAAGTCCATTTCGCCCCCCGGAGCGCACGAATCGCGCAACTCCTGCGCAAATCCCAAAGCGATCTCTTGCGATGATCCGGCAGTGCTTCCTCGAGATCATCGATAATTGATTGACCAGATGATCCGGACGGATCCGGATCAACAAACTGCGTCCTCATGGCCGCCACAGGTAGCACGTGAGGCCAAGGCATTCCAGCTGCGAAAGAGAATGCTTCTAAGCGTTGGGTTGGTAAGTCGTCATCAGTTAGGAAGACCATCAAGATCTGAAAAAGGAAGGCAAATAATCACAATAAGCTCGGCGATAAGGCCAAGGTGGGTTACTGCTTGTCCACTGATCGACACGACACTGAAGCTGAGCCTCCGTAGACAACCTCGAGTACATTCCCCGGCGCTACAAGTCGACGAGTTGTGAGCACTGAGGCTGGTGGAAGGGCGGGATAGACTAGGACGTCGATTGTCGAGATTAGCTATACGGCCTATACTTACTAACCTAAGGTAGTGGCTCAGACTTGGAGCCGGTCGTCGGCACTGAGTTTCGGAGATGATCCTTCTTGGGCGTCGGAATGCGGGGGGCCCGATAATAATGAAGCGGACTGTAGAATACTGCACAGAAGCTACCTAGTTTAGGGGTTCTGTTGTCGCAAGTTAGCCGCCGACCTCGAGCAAAACGAGCTGTCGTGGTCCAAGACGGATTCGTAACAAAGTCCGAGCCTTGTCGGCGCTGATTGGCGGGAGGAGGAACAAGCTCTCCCTTGGCTAGAACTTGGCTATAGCCAAGCTATAGGCCGTCCTTGATTCAACTACACAGCTGCCGTTAAGAGATATTCTATCCGCCATGGCGAATTCGCTATAGAGATTGCATCTGAATGACACCATATCGCGCAGAGATACCAATCCTGCATGATGACGAAAGTGTTTTCTCGGCGACAGCATTCTACTGCTGTACAAGCGTTTCTACAACCGTTCCATAACAAACTTGGCGAGATACGCTTAACTGTTAGGTTAGAACTTATCAGGCTCTAGCCTGGGCGCGAGCATGTGACAGCGTCGTGCCCAGAACGAGATATCAAATTGTCCTTCTGTGTAAGGCAACGCGCCCTATATCATGCGCCCGACATATTATCAGTCTCGAGACGCGACGTCGATTGGCGCATAATATCCGGTGCACCAGGAGTGCTTGGCAACAAATCGGATCTTTTCGCAGCGCACCTTACCCATCGCACCTTAGCAGCGAGAAGGGAGTTGCCCACTGGGGCCTGGCCAGTCGCGAGTCATGAGCTGGAGTACCCATACAGAATAGTGGCGGCAGATAAAACACTGAGTTGTGAATCTTGGTATGCTGCCGGAGGAATAACAGTACGGCCTATAGGTTGTACAGCAGCAGGTGCACGCGTATGATGGAGTTTAAGGCTTCGGCCATGTCATCGGGCTGAGACTCTGGCGTTTTCGAGGCTCTCTAGCTATACCAACGGCCTGCTGTATCTGGACTTGGACGTCTGGCTGGGTTCTGACGTTTCACCAGTGGCGGCGAATCGCGATGGTTCCAGCCAGGAGTCCTTTCATTACCGGTTCTCCGCTGGTTTCACCATCTTATTCTTCACCTCTCACTGGGCTCTAAACAACAGCCGTCTGGAATCTGGACTCTGGAGAGACGTTGAAGACACAAGGGGTATCGGAGCAACTGCGCCGGCTCGGATGGCCACTCAGTCGTCTTCTTCTTCTATCCGGCTGGGAGGATCAGTTTCCCCAATATAGGGTCAGCTGTGGGCGTTCCCCGTTCTTTGAAACTGAGAAAACGACCGCCTTAACCTCAGTAGTAGCGCAAGTGACATTCCTTACAGCTTGGAGGCCGCCACTTACAATATCAGGCCGTAGTTTCCGAGCTTATTAGTAATAGAGCGAGTTATTGCTGCTCAGCTGGTTGTTTCAGCCTCCTTCAAATTTTATCCCCTGCTGGCCTCAGTCATGACGAGGATACTAAATGTTAGCCATGTCTCACGAATTTAAAGCCCGGTGAATTTGTTTCTCTGCGATGATGACCGCAAGGCCCGGGGAAAAGTACTGAGGATCTGAGTCAAATAAGGAGCCTTAGGAAAGATAGTAGAGTGCTGCATGTCTGAGGGAAGGTTGAGGCGAACCTCTTTCGGGGTTAACATGGACGAAAACTGCGAATTTACTGAGGCTGAAGGTATGCCCTTCTCTTGATCTTGATCATATTGGCTGTAATACCTCGTCCACGATCGATAGTTTTTCGTTTAAGCCTTCGCTTGAGCCCTCGGTTAATAGGAACTCTCATTGGATGAAATTTCAAGAAACCAACTTGGATGTGGCTGAGAATACCTCTCGGTAATTTCTCAGCTCTTGCTGTATGCGACATCTCGTAGCTGCGGCTCTGGATCGAAAGGCTGAGCGACAAGTGGGTGGCCTACCTCTCTCTCATACACCCTAGTTGGGCGATGCAAATTGGAAGCCGCAGAGCTTGAGATGTGTAATGGCCTTGTTCGGGGAAATAGATGGGGCCGAAGCATGCGGGATATACCCTGGCCATTGTGAGGATCCATATAGAAACTCACTCATCCGCACGTGTCGCCCATGCATGAGGGAGGTGGAGTGTCCCCTTATAAAAGAAAGCCATTGCCTACCTCGAGCTCCGGGCGTCTGCAGGTACACACACACACACACATGCGTTGATGTCAATGCGAGCTGCAGGAACGGCTCTAAGCGAGGTATGATGCTGCGGCTCTGCCCATCTTCACTACGCCCGGACGACAGGTGTTCGTTCTGCTCCTGTCGTGTGGGCGACCTTGACTCCGGTCGCCAGCCCGTTTCGGGTCGGAGGAGGCAAAGGTGCTCATTTGATACGCTCCTTCCTACTGATCACGTCAAGTAGCTCGTCGGCAATCGATTAATGAGCTGGCTGATCCCCTTTGAGTTTCAAGCCAGCGACGGGAGAAGGATTGCATCACTGAAGTCTTCAGGGCTATTTAAAGAGAACTGCCAAGATTTCAGGGCACCCCTGGCATCACTAAGAGCAAGTCGAATGCAAGGGATTTGATTGGCAAAGAATCAAAGATGTTCCACATAATCACTTCTACCCTTACTGTACTAAGACTAGCGCAGTCTCGATTACTACAGTTACGTGGTTTATGACAATACCGTGACATATGCACCAATCATTGGAATTTCAAGCATCCCTTCAAGTTCCTGTCAACTGTTTCCAGGGAACAAAGGATTTCCTGTCTAACAACCCTTCATAGTATTCTCATCTGCATGTTATACCTGTAAAATGCTGCAATAAACCTCGTCTCTATAACCGACCACCCGCCTATATACCGACTTAGCCATGGGGGCTCCGGATATGAACGGTAAGAAGCGCACTCCCTGGTCAACCACCTACGCCGAGATCTGGCTTCTGACGACCAGAAAATGCAGATGCGTCATGGTCCTCCATCCCGAGCCACGTCCTCTACGCCGAGCTGGCAAGGAGACAGAATGACAATGACCCTTCCGCGAAACCCGCGTGCGGTTCGGGCGATAGAGGCGCATACGATACACCACTGCACGTCTTCGCCTTGCTGCTCATTCTCACTCTGAGCACGCTCTGTAAGCTTCTATCCTAGCTAGTCTGTTGTACATAACACTTCCTCTGAGCCAACACTTACTCGTATATCGCCAGCATGTGGCTTCCCGCTCTTTTCCCGCCAGGCCTCGTCGAGGGGCAGTCGTCGCGCAAACGCCATCATCTTCTTGAGCCAGCACTTCGGCACCGGCGTCCTCATAGCCACGGCCTTTGTCCACCTGCTTCCGACCGCCTTCATGTCCCTCACCGACCCATGTCTCCCTGACTTCTTCTCGAAGCGATACGAGCCGACGGCCGGTCTCGTGGCCATGACCGCCGCCCTGACGGTCGTGGCCATAGAATCCTACTTGACTACCCGGGGCGCCGGACATTCACATAATCATAATCACGGCTGGGAATCAGACGACGAGGAATTGGAAAACTTAAAACAGCTCGCGCCCCAGGCAAAGACGAACGGCAGCTTGGCCGCGAAGAGGACAGCAAACCATCGGCCTGTAAACATTGCGCTGGGCGACGCTAGCGCCTCGCGTGGGCTCATGGCCGATACATCTCCCCTGCCTGAAGCGAGGCCCACAGTAATAGAACCACATCAGAACGGAAACAAAGGCTTCGTCCAGAACAAAGACGTACACGACGACCACGACGACCACGACGATGAAGATCTCGAACTGAACCTCCACGAACTCGACCCCGCGCCCAACGACGACGACGAGGACTCGCGGCCTCTCACCCATCCCGGGGGGCACACAAGACGCGTCTCCGAGGCCGGTTTACCGCAAGAACCCCTAACGCCCGAAGAACAGCGGAGACGCATGCTCCAGTGCATGCTCCTCGAAGCCGGCATCCTGTTCCACAGCATCTTCATCGGCATGGCCGTATCGGTCGCCACAGGTCCGCCGTTCGTCGTGTTCCTCGTCGCCATCGCCTTCCACCAGACGTTCGAGGGCCTGGCGCTGGGGTCCCGCATCGCGGCGCTGCAGTTCCCGCGCTCGTCGGTCCGGCCCTGGCTCATGGTGCTCGCGTACGGCGTCACCACGCCGCTCGGCCAGGCCGTCGGGCTGGCCGTACACACGCTCTACGACCCCAAGAGCCAGACGGGCCTGCTCATGGTCGGCTTCATGAACGCCATCTCGAGCGGCCTGCTCCTGTTCGCCGGCCTCGTGCAGCTGCTCGCCGAGGACTTCCTCACGGAGAAGAGTTACAGGACGCTGAAGGGGAAGAGGAGGAGGAACGCGGGTCTCGCGGTCCTGGCGGGCGCTCTGTTGATGGCTCTCGTGGGTGCTTTTGCCTAGCCCATGCTTTGATGAGGCTATCTCTCTCTGTGTGTTTGTGTGTGCGTGTGTATTGATGGGTACTTATAGATGTCGGTGTTACATGGCTTGGGTTTTAGCATCAAACACGGCGTTCTTGGGGGTTTTTTGACAGCGTAGATTATCTCCAGCGAGTTGGGGACGGTCGGTCATTTACAGCGATTTCATGATTTTATTGTGTATTTGCGAAAAAATAGCTTATTCAGAAGCGGATACCTTACACACACCTATGTAGACCAGTACCTTCTCGTGTGTAAAGTGTAGCTTAGAATCAGACTTACAACTTGTCTGCAAGGGAATTATTTATAAGTAATGTCATCGATGACTTGTTTAACCTTGCCAGGGTGTTCGTTCCATTACATGACTGGATACCTAAGTAGTAGATACAGGTATTGTCCGATCTTTGCACGGTAGGTAAGGGCCGTGTTATTTATTCCAGACACCGGGTTTGAGGTAACCTCGACTAAAGTATCTAAACGCCTGGAGTCTAGGTCCACCTAATAGATCATCCCAGCCAATAGATCAGGTCATTTTTAGGCCCTTAACACCACACACCCACTTCAACTACACATATCTCAGAAAAAAACACTCTATTAACTATCTAATAAATAAAACATATATAGTATATCTTTGTATTTAATACATTACAATTTAGCTGTTTTTTTAAAGTTTACAGTATATTTATGTTTATAACGTTACTTTACTTTTCTATAGCTTTATATGCTTTATAAATCTTTTTACTACTATAAAATTTATTTTTTTTATTTTTTTAATATTGTCACAACCCAATAAGGAGAACCAACGGATTCAACCACGGAGGGGTAGAAGGACCTATGCGACCCGTTGGCAGGCCTCAGACCAGACGGATTAC